>APFE031262342.1:0-10003 GCA_000404065.3 Pinus taeda
TAGTTTGAATCTTGCTTTCAAAGCTATTATTGTTAAATTTGCAAAAATGAAAAACATTACGATAAAGCAAAACAAATATATTTTTTTATTACAAAGGACAAACATGCATAAACATTGTATACACAATTTCCCAAGCTCCAACTTTGTAATATTGGAGAAAATATACTTTCGTCACACCATGTCTTGATTTTCTTATGTGGAAATGGGGTTGCTTGTCCTTTATGGCAATTCGTCCCAAGTGGCAAACATGGACATCACCCAACACTCAGAAAGAAATGCACATTGGAACTATCATTCTTGATAAGGTTTGTTGGGGTTAAATTGAGTTGTTTATTTCCATATTGAATCCATAGTTGATCTATTACAAACTTTGTGATATGGATATTCCTATGTTGGGAGACATTTATGAGCATATTGGAAATAATTCACCAGATTCTTTAATAGTGGGATCCATTTTTGTATGGCACCCATTAAGGGGATAATTATCAATAGATATGACATACAAAATATCCCTTTGCATAATTAGCCTATTCATTGAATCCAAAGTATACAACAAGGCTTAATTGGATAAATTTGGGAATGAAAGGAAAGCTCCAAACAATGAAGTTGTCAATGGATTCAAAGAAACAATTTATATCATTTGTCTTTAACCAAGGGATCTCTGAAGAACTAATTTACTACAATTATCACAAGGAGTAATGAATTTGAAAATGCAAATGTACTCATTGATATGATTACTATGAATCTTATTGCATGTTGATCATATTCTTGTTCTGAAACTTTGAAATTGTAGATGCTTGCACGTCAAGATTTTTCACAAGTTCCCAACTTCCTATTAGAAAAATGACTATGGAGCACTTATGGGTTCATCCATTTAGTGAAGAGAAACAAAATTGCATCAACTAAGGTAGGGGATCTTTTTTACAATCAATCAAATCTTCACTTGATATCTCAATATAATGGTAGGGCTTCAAAGTTGTCAGATATGATTCCCGAAAATTTACTCATCGATATGTGTACTATGAAACTTATTACAAACTTATCATATTTTAGTTTTGAAACTATGAATTGTAGACACTTTCATATGATGCTTTTTTGCAAGTTACCATCTTCTTGGTAGCAAAAATACCTTGGAGAACTTGTGGGTTCATCAATTCAATGAAGAGAAACAAACTTTCACCAAAAAATTCAATGGATATTGTTTACAATCAATAAAATCTTCACATGGTATCTCAATCAGTGTTGCAGGAACTGATCCCCCCAGGTTCAAAATCTGAAACCATGCACTATGGGATCCCTACCCAAACTTCCCTAAAAAATCGCATCCTTGCTTTTTCAGAACTGTAATTCCTCAAATTTTTCATGCTTCCTCAAATTTCACCCAAATATGAAAGTTGCTAACTAAAAAAACCTCAAAAATGTAGAAATGATGAATTTCTCCACCGTTTCACAAATCTAGAAGCTGGTATGATGTTGATGTTTGCCTTCCTCTTAGTATACATAGATTGAAATCAAATTTTACATTAGTGGTAAATGGGCTTAATATTTAGCCATCATTGATTCTCATACGTCTCAATAGTTTGTGATTATTCAAATGGTTGTTGAGGTATATTGCGTTGCACTGACCATGCCGGTTATATTCAGTTGACATTTTTGTTCATTTGGTAAAGCCCTTAGAAGCTATGTTTTAGAGCGAATTTCATAGTCATGCTACAAATATCTTTGACATGTTTGGACAAGATGAGTCTTTATTCCACGACAAATGACATTCTCCAGATCACCATTAAGGGAGGATGTTATAGTTATATTTTGATTATGTCATATATTAAAGTTATAATATATTCTAAGTTGGTAATTAAGTGACTTAATTTGCATGTCATAAATATAGTTTTTTCGATTATATTAGTGCTTAGCTAATAAACTAATTGTACATGATTTTGATATAGGACATTGTCTTCTTATATATGCATTGACATCAACATGAATTGGATATGAATGAAACATATAACTCTCTCTTTCAATATATTTTGGCTTGCATTCTTTGTAAACATTCTTGATTGATTTTCTTCATACCTCATGTTTTTTTCCCATTTAGGATTAAAATAGAACAATTGTCAGGAGACAGAAAAGTCCCTAAATCCATAAAATAAAAAATAAACATAGCTAATGTTTCAAACTCATTCTTGGCATTTAAGGCTTACCTCAAGAGCGTTTTTAGCATTTGTTTATGTAATAACTCCAACAGACACATTCGTTGTCAGGACCAATAATAGAACTTGTAATATGTAATGCACATACAACTTAGAGGACACATTAAACAGTTTTAAGAGAAATCACACTAGATATATATAATAGATTGCACGCATAATTTTGAATAACCAGCTTATGAAAAGCAGGATGATACAAGGAACTTGGAAAATAATATTGAAATAAAAGCACTAGCAAAAACCAAATTGACCTAAAGGAACCATCGTCAAAAGGGGATATTTGGAATTAAAAGTCTATTATAATCCACCCAACCAATGCTTCTACTTGATTTTCATTAACTCTATGCATACTTATCTTATCAAGGTTACATGCACTATATATACTCCAACTAGTTTCCTCAATTTTATCCTCAGCATAAATAATGTTTGAGATAATGTTGCTAAGGCACTACTTTCATGGAAACTATAATATTAAATGTGAGTTAATTTCTAACCCCTCTCCTTAATGTCCATTTTTCATACAAGTTGGCATGTTAGCTTAAGGAGATATTATATAGACTACATGACACACAAAAATGAGTGGTTTTCTTAATTGAATGGTAATGAATGTCACCAAGGGAAAAATTCTTTAAGAAATGAGAAGGTATACATATTGAAATCTCATGGAACAAACCCAATGAACATGCCTAATAGAAACTAAAGATGTGCAAGATATATTATATGTAATGGGCCTAAAGAAGAAATTGTAGAAAATAAATCAAATACTAAAGCATCGCTCCAAGATTGAATCTAAAGTCGAAATGATTCCATAAACGACAAGAGGGACAAATAGAAAGTGGTTGAAAAGTTTGTTGAAATTGAACTTCACGGGTATACATATACAACAATAGGGAAAAAAGCATTAGTGGCAAAAAACATTTCTGAAAATCACCTATGGCATAAAAGGTATGGATATCTTAAGTCCCAAATTTGAGCCTTTTAATGAAATTTAATAGGGTTCACAGTTTTCCTCCAATTCAACATGAGTTATTGTGAATCTTACATTTTAGACAAGCAACATAGCAAAAAATTGAAAAGTATTCTATGCCATCCATCAATTCCCTTCCAAGAAAAATTTGGTTGTGCTTCCTCAAGTACAAGTTATTAGCTTTCATAACCCTAAATAAAATCAGAGCAATTGATGAAACTTGAAACGAAAATTGAAAAGGAGATTAAGTTTCTCAGAAAATAGACTTTGAGAAAATAAATTCTAGTTACCTCTATTGTTATTTCAATACTCAAGGTATTTTCACAATGGAACTATAGTGTAGAGAGGAAACGAGGACCATCATGGAGATGGACAATAGCATTGTTATCCCAGACAACTCTCAAACAACTTTTGGGTTAAAGAAATCTATACTACATACGACAATGTAATGATTCAAAAGAAGCCCCACAAAGGCCGTGAGAAACATCTCACGTACAAATTCATAAGTGGTAGGAAACCATAAGTAAACTGCTAAGTTTCAAGTATACAGATACATGTATGCATACAAGTATGATATCTAGTAAAGATATGGAAATTTTTTAGAACAACCTATATATTTTATGGCTAGGAAACAATTTTTTTATATAAACAAATGCATGTGAACTTCAAAACAAAAGAGACAATTTTCAAAATGTCATTCATGGATTTGGAAATAGAACCAAAAATATAGTCCTCATTAATGTTAGCAAACTTGATTCGCAAGCATTACATACAAAATGAGCTTTTTTCCACTATACTTATAACGCTCTAGATTATATAGATTACATTTAATACAAATAAGAAATTATATGTCATCAAAAATATCTTCATTAGAATTTACTTCCTACTTAGTCTCCAAGTACTTATACTCTGCAAAAATTAGGTTTTTGGTGACTTCCCTTTGCTTCTTTCAACATTTTACTTCAACTATCGATTTAAAGCACATGAAGTGTCTTCACATTGGGAATTGGTCTCAAGACCTTTGTTTCTTCTCCACCCACTGCTTTGTTTAGTTTTGGATGGGGGATTATACCATCGAGTCTTAACCATACATAAAATCACTTGCCCTAGTACAACTGGGTTTTTGTTAATCCTTCCCTATTTAACTAAAAATATTAGCCCATCAGTGAGTTGCAAACTTTTCTTGAGCATTCACATTAGGGGTTCTAGCATAGTAGTTTTTTTCTCTTCTAGCCTAGGTCCATTTTTAGGAAGAGAGGTGCACAGGCTACTAAGATTTGGACATAATTGACCCTCCTCTCATTTCTTGTTCAGTGTTCATTCATGATGTTGTCAACCTTAAAAAAAACGGTGTTATATGTAGAATCATATAACTCTAGTGATCATGATAATTATCATCTCAATGCTTGAAGCATGCCTTCCACATCTCAAAACAAGAGAAACACCTAACCTTCCCTACCCCATCATTCTATAGAAGAGAATAATAATTGGCATATTCATACACTCAAAAGTAAGTGTTAAGTCACTCAAAATTCTAACTCTAGAGCTTTAAAATACTATGACGTAATACATTAATTGACTAAAATATATCATGATGAGCTATCCCCTGAAATTCAAAAAAAAATTCTCCGCAATTGAGTCACTGTGATAAGAAGGAAGTGGCCATTCAAGTCACCTGGAACCGAACGATTCCCTCTTTTTCGCCCCTATAGATCCTAGCCAACCAATGTAATAAAAAAAAGTTTCTTGTTTGTAATTACAATTTACAGATGAGTGGAACATGTGAGACATGGTTGTGGGAATTATTAAGAGAGCACAATTTCCAGATTCATGGAGATATGATTGATGAACTGGTTCAAACTGTTCAGACATCTATATAGATCATTAGACAAGGCCTTGATCTAGATGAGGCTAACTATCTATCCAGGTATTATCCATCCACAAATAATAAAGTAGAATAACTCAATTTTAACAAGGAAAAGCATGCTAATGGAGCATGCCAACAAGTGGTTGTAATCATAATTAGTCAAGATGGATGAAAAAGGTGCTATTTCCAAACCCTTCCATTGAGCCATATATTCTACATGATTATTGGTTGCTACTCTGAGAACCCATGTATATTGATACTCTATTTTATCGTCAAGTCAAAAAATAACCCCTCTGGCTCCTACCAACCCTAAATGGTTTAATGATTAATAATAATTATCATTATTATTATTTTTTTAATTTCATTTTTTTAACTAACTAAATAATTAATATTTTAGATAAATATATATAATCAAAGCAAAAGTAATACAAAATCAACAATAAAAAAAAAAATTAACTAACAAGTTTAGGAATATTCAATTTCTACCCTTCCCCGCGAAATTTGAACCTTGTCACCTTGTGAAGACTAAACGCCACACAAACCGATTGGTTTAAACCTCATGGGTAATTATAACGTTTAGCTTAATGACATTATCATTTACAAATTCATTAAAGTTGTTTAAACTAATTAACTAATGCAACCATATAAATTAAATGGTTGGTAGATGCTTATATACATCCTCTCTTCCTCTCTCTAGTAATATATATATTAAATAACTTTTAACATCATCATCGTCATCATTATAATTATTATTAAAAGAATTAATATATAAGTTAAAGCAAAGTAACTTTTAACATCATCATTACAATTATTATTAAAGAATTAACATATGAGTTAAACATGTATAAATTTAAAAATGCATATAACAAGATTCTTAACTATGGAGATTCTTAAACTATATGTAGATTTTGTTGCAATATTATGACTCAATATTATAACTTACTAATACCAATTGTCCAAACAACTATAAATATTATTATTATAACTTGTTAATACCAATTGTCCAAACAACCATAACTATTATTGAAGTGGAAACCAAACCCCCACACGTGAGTCTTAAGGCGAGGGTGCCGGTTGAACAAGTTGTCGGCTTTAATAAAGCCCTAACGCATGTCATATAAAAGGGGTCAATCCAGTGGCGTGGACGGGAGGGTGTGGAAGACTAAGAAGACAGGTAGGATTCAAATACACGAAACTTCTTCTCGTGGCTCAGCGTTTTCCCTTAAAAGAGGGAGAGTTTTTATTTGTGAAAGTGAAAGGATTGCCTGCAATGGACGGGTTTTACTCTGCCATTGGAAAGCGAGCACGCAGGGAAAATGAGGTTCCAGAGAACAATGACTCTGGAAATAAGAGGCGGAACTCTGGCACTGGTAGAGAGCGAACTCTGCCTGGCGCCGACAGTACTGTGTATCGCATACTATGCCCTGTTAATGTGGTAGGAAGTGTTATAGGAAAGGCGGGTAAAGTTATAAAATCTGTAAGTCGAGAGACGCGTTCGAAGATCAAAGTTATAGATGCTGTTCCAGGCGTTGATGATCGCGTGATAGTAATCTTCAGCTCACCGTCAGGCAACGACAAGGAGAAGGATTGCAATGAGAATGAAGTTGAAGTTGAACCTGTGTGTCCTGCTCAGGATGCTCTTCTTAGAGTGCATTCTGTTATTGTTCAACAATCTTCTTCTGCTAGAGATAATGAAGCCGACGACAAAAGGAGACAACACAATGCTCGGTTGCTGGCTGCTAACAGCCAGATTGGAGGTTTGATTGGAAAAGGTGGAAATAACATTCAAAAATTGAGGAGCGAATCCGGGGCACAAATTCAGATACGGCCAAAAGATGAGTTGCCAGCCTGTGCTTTTAGTTTTGGTGAAGTCATTGTCATATCTGGAGATGCAACCGCTGTCAAGAAAGCACTGTATGCAGTTTCAGCTTTTCTGTATAAACACCCACCTAAGGAGCAAATTCCTTGGACTGATATTTTATCTGCAACGAACCCAACTTCACTCCTTCCTTCTGGTGTGCCCGCATTATTTACTCCGCCAAATTATGTTCCACAACGAGATTCACTGTTTGCTCATCACAGTTCAGGTGCTCCAAGAGTAAATGGTACTTATGCCTCCGGCCATTTACCAGCACTGGGAGGATATGGAAGTGAAGCTCGAAGCTCAATATGGCCTCTTACTTATAACCCTGCTCTTCCCATTGCTCCGAAATCTGGGAATTCTGCTGTTGAGAAAAGTCCGGAGGAGTTTCGTATTCGAATAGTATGCCCAAATGATCAAATTGGAGGTGTGATTGGTAAGGGCGGCAATATCATCAAAAGCATGAGGAAAGATACAGGAGCAAGTATTAAGGTTGAAGACGCACAATCAGATTCAGATGAACGTGCAATTGTGGTTTCTTCAACAGAGTTGGCTAATGATGGTGTTTCACCTACGCTTGAGGCAGTCCTCCAATTGCAAGAAAAGACTAGTGGAAGCACTAGTGACAATGACAATGCTGAAGGTGGCATTTGTACAAGGCTTCTTGTTCCGTCAAAGCACATTGGTTGCCTTCTTGGTAAAGGTGGCAACATCATCAGTGACATGCGGAAGCACACTGGAGCAAATATTCGCATATTTCGCAAAGAGGAGCGACCAAAATGTGCCTCCGAAAATGAGGAGCTCGTTCAGGTTTCTGGAGACCCCAGTGTTGCTAGAAATGCACTCATCCAAATTACAAAAAGATTGAGGGCAAATATTTTCAAAGATGTGGATGGTGCTACCAACTCCCACACCCACACTGTGCCTCCTTTGTCTAGTCTATCTGTGCCCAGTGGGAACCCTCTTTCATCATCAAATTATGGCAGTAGGCAATATGATCTAGCATTTCCAAGGTAGATCAGGTGCTCCATTATAAAATGTTTCTTATTTTTTTAATTCATATACGATATGATTATCAATTCGAGTTTGCTTAATTTATTTTATTTAAATTCATCAGGTTAATGAAATAAATTGAGGAAATTCAAGATATGTTTGTTTTGTTTTTTTGTTTTTTTTAACATTTCAAGGCTTAATATAAACAAAAATTAGTATATAATAAAAATATGATGTGAAGAAAAAATTTAAGTGGTAAGCATACATTATAGCAAAGAATATCAAATCATTTAATAAAATGATTAAAGGATTAACAAAATTTAGATGGCAAGTATTGGTCCATGTCTTGAAGATCCTACTCATGATTTATGTGTTAAGGGCAAGTGTTAGTCCATGTCCACATTGATATACATAATTGTAAAAAATGTTTGTCTATGTTTATTTATTAATCTACATTCTCTCATCAAATGTTGCTCCATCTCCATGTATTGTTGGAGAAAAAGAAACTTGACAACACTATATACTAATAAAGCACCATGTTAGTGAAAAATGGAAAGACAAAAATTGTATTTATAGCTAAATACTTCTTGCAGGAGGAAATTATAGAAGATAAAACCATTCAAAATAATGTTCATTTGCAAGTTGTAGAAAATAGAGGCCCGTTAGAAATGGAGATTATGATGCATCTCTTGGATATGGAAGAAGGTGACATAATTTACAATATGGTTAGACGAAGGACCATTTTCAAGAAGATTCCCACATAAACCAAGGTGAAACTTTAGTATAGTGAGAATTGACTTCATAAAAAGCATCTTGATTACTGAAGTGAGAACAATGAAGGTGAATATTACGACTTACATACAAAAGAGTTTGGTTATTGAGGTGAACACAAATTTGGAGTTGAATATTACAAAGGAAAGTGGGTTGGCGCTTCATGCACTTGAAAAATTATCCCTTGTGGATTGGGAGAGGTTGGGAGTGATTGATGGAAATGAATAGTCTATTGAGAAAATGAAAAATTGGATGTGAATGTTTCAAGTGCATTAATGGGACATTATGAAGAGTCAACATTATGACCTACCTCTTGGAGATTCTACTCATGGGCATCCAACAAACCTCTTGGAGATTCTACTCATGATCTACATCCTCTTCGTAAGTGTTGTTCCATGTGCATGCATTGATCTACATGTTTGTGGCAAGTGTTGGTCCATGTCCATGTATTGATATACACACCCATAACAAGTATGGGTCCACAACCATGCATTATTGAAGCAAAAGGAAACATGGACACATTATATACTAATGAAGGGCCATGTTCTTTTATTAGAATGGTTATTGAAAGAATAAAAGAAGAGGTAGTGGACGAATATTATGTTTTCTTATTTATTCCATAAATAGCATATGGGTGTTTACCAATGTGGTTGATATACATCGATCGATGTCATTTTCGTACACTAATTGGTGTATAAAAGGTGGAAAATTCCACTGATAGCTACAACCACATTGAACCATAAACACCTTGGTTGACCATGTTTGACATTTCTAACTACCACAATTGACAATTATGAGTCGTTAGAGCATGGAATGTTCTAATTTAATTATGGTTGGCCAATGATGACTATGCTTGATCATGGTTGAGCTACCAAAATGTGCTTCCTAGAAATGAGGAGCATGTTCATATTGGAGTGCCCAATGTTACAAGATATGTACCCATCCAAGCTACAAGAAGGTTCAAGGAAAATATTTTCAAAGAGAAAGATGGTGCACGAAAAAATGACACTGTACTTCCTTTATCTAATCTTCCTAGTGGAATTTCTATTTCATCAAACTATGGTACAACACAATGCCATTTAGAATTTCCAAGAACTTGGTAGATCAGGTTATTTACTTTAAAATGTTTCTTAAATTTCTCCATTTAACAAATAATAATAAAAAATTCATTATATCCACTATAGAAATATATATATAATATGGGGTATGATTTTAAGTTTGCCTAGTTTATTTGAATCAAATTAATTATATTTAAAAATAAATAAATTGATTGTACATATAATTTGATATCTAATTTTATATTTATAATTAAAAAAAATTGTAAAATAATTTATTTT
>APFE031262343.1:33558-48525 GCA_000404065.3 Pinus taeda
TTGTGGAAGACTAGGGGCAACGACACTTCCATCTTTATAGTTGTGAGTGGTATGCTTCCTGGTTGCCATAATTTTTCTTTCCATTTTTCTTGCTAACCTGAATGCCTTCTCTAATGAATCAGGTTCCCAAGGCGAACATCATGTTGGATATTATCCTTTAAATTCCCTATGAACACATCAATCCTATGCTCCTCTGGAATATTTTTTACCCTTATGTTCAATTTTTGGAACTCCTCAATGTGCTCCATCATTGAACCCTTTTGTTTGAGACTTATCAATTAGCTAAAAAAAGGTGTTGCTTTTAGTATCCTCGTAATGTGTTGTCATTTCTTCCGTAAAAATTGCCCAAGTGACAATTTGTTTACGAGAGCAAAGACATTGATACCATACAAACTGATTTGGTTCCAAATATAAAGTTGCAATACATACCATTTGTGTGTTTTGCTCATTATTGAGATCGAAAAATTTGCTCCTTGCCATCAAACTTCCTTATATTGATTTTTGGAATATGGTGGGTCTTCGATCCAACATTAGAGCCTATGAAATCATGATTAACATTTCTTTTGTTCTCATCATGAGTTTCCTTTACTACCATTTCACCATTAGTGACCATTTCTTGTATCAACTTATTCAAATTTATCTTCAATACTTCCATCTTATCATCCATGCCATCCATCTTATCGTCCATGCCATTCATCTTAGCTTCCATCTTATCATCCATGCCATCCATCTTAGCGTCCATGCCATTCATCTAACTTCCATGCCATTGATATTAGTTTTTTACCATTCATCTTAGCTTCCATGCCATTCATCTTGGCTTCCACGCCCTTTATCTCAAATTCCACACCATTTATCTTAGCTTCTATTAGCTTTTGTGAGAGTGACATTTTTTGCACTTGGTCTCGTAAATTTGATATATCATGTAGCATTTATTCCTCTTCTTCATGAGTCATGCTAGATCTTTCAGGTTGTTTACTAGGTGTTTCCATTTTCTTTCTTCGGGGCATCAATTACCGATAATAATTCTTCACTATTCCCTTTGAATTCCTTGAAACTAATTTTTCAAACCAAGCTTATGCAAATATTAGAAAAAATGCACACCTTTCTTCACTTTGTAGGTACTCGATATTGAATCTGATGTATCTCTGTAATTTCAGATCTTCCAATTTTGAAATTGCAACCTGCAATACCCCTCTATGTCCTCTTTCCAATGCCACCAGTCTGATCAAATTTAGATTCTTCAAGAAAGAGTTATGCACAATCTCCCAAGATGACCTGATTATATACCTTTTCAAAAGAGTGAACTTGTATACGTGTCACTGTTTTGACTTTCACGTCTAAAAAACATACACATGAAACTACAATCCATCCTCTTTCTGTAACTTCTTACGAAATTCCAATCTGATGCTCATTTTCCCAAGGTCACTTGTTTGGAATGTAATTCAGGAGTCTACAAAAAGACCATTTTCCTCAAATCATATCTCCACAAATATTGTGCGAAAAGCTATGAAATTTGGATCCAAGGTTCAATGCGATTTCGTCTCAAATGGGTTTTTTTGTTTGCTTCTGAAACGTCGCAGAAAAAACGTTATAGTGAAAATTCCACAATGACCTATTTGGAGTAGCAAAACCCTAGAATCCAAAGCTCGGATACCAAATGTTATGAAACCAGCTCACAAAAAGATAGAAAAGATAGTTGAACACCTTAGAATTCAGCCTCTTCAAGGGGGCAACCTCCTTTACATTACAAAAATGAACAATTCTTGGATGATTCAAATGGAAAAAACCTCCTTTCTAATATAGGAGTTTAAGGGGTCACAATATAACCAAGCCGACCTAACAATTAATAAATATAAAGGCACAAAAATAACAATAGAGGGATTCTATGGGGCATAGTAATAACAATATGGGGCCAATAGGGGCACAACAATATTAATAAGGGATACAACTACAATAGTAATGGGGGCATCATTAGTATTATAGGGACCTAACACAATCTCTGTTGGAATTCCTCAAGGTTCTACCACATTTCTACTTTCACTTAGAAACTCTTACCAGCTTCCTTTACCTCTTAGCACTTCTACCCACATCCTTTGTGGAATTTCCTTTGGGAGTTGCAACAATACTTCTACATCAATGCAAATACTACAACTTTCTAATCTTCAAATCCAAATAAAACGATATCATCTTACCTTCAAGATCTCTGTCTGATCTTGTCCTCCCATTCACCTGCACTTTTGAATGGATTGTCCATTTCAGTTAGCCTTCAGTTGTATCTTCAAACTCTGTTACTTCAAGAACTTACAAAGTCCTTCTTATAGTTTAACTACTGTAATCTTGCTCCAAATATCATTCATTCAATATCTACTAATCATTAAACAAATTTGTATACCTTCACCTACCTTTAGGATATCACCATTTCTGTGAATCTATTTTAGCATATCTTCATGCTTCCACTGCACAAATTCTCAATATTCAACCAATGTCAATGAGATTTAGAAACTGATTCTTTCTTCCAATCTTCTAGCTTTATCTTGGCAAATCTTAGCTATTAGCAACAATTTCTCCTTTGCTGAGTTTTCTTCTACTCAGAAATCCTTACCAGTTTCTTCCATCACTGCTCCTTAAGATTTGATCTTTTTTTGCTGAGATACTTCACTAGCTGCAACTATCAATCTTCAATCTATTTCTTTATCCATCAAAACTCAAATCAGAGTTAAATAAAACAATACCTACAGGGTTTCTACAAGCAGTCGCCATCCAGTATTCAGATTCAAATGAATATCTATCCTCCAAAACATCGTTGTAGATTCTTTATGTTCCTGCAATCTCCCAGCTTTACTCTGGTTTCTTAACTGTCATATTAGGATCTGATATCCCTTGCCTACATACACATCTTTCCAAATATATCTGTTCTAAACTCTTTCAAAGAAACTTTCACACATAATTTTTTTGTTCAGCTCTGATACCAAAATGACGCAGGGTTACCCTTGCTTTACCCATAGTATACATATAGACCTGCGCATAAACCATTTTCCCCAGGAATTTATTTGACCTACAAAGTCAAAACTTATTTAATGGTGATGGTTGAGGCCCTTTCCATAGAACTCATGAGGAAACATGCTAATAGGCTAACCAAATTCTAAACCCTCTTCTACTTTTTCATCGGGACTTGATCACCCCTCATAAACCTTTATAAATCCTTATTTCGCACATATATGAAAACCCCCTTTTTAAATTTGGGTTATAATTGGACTTAACCATTAAAACCCTTCTATCGGCGCTCTAATCCATTATAGACCCTTTATAATAGATAACACACAAAACCACATAACCCATACCTTTTCTGTTGATCCTCAGCTTTTGCACAGTTACCGAGAATTACCTTTATCACAATCGGCCATCACAGTTACCCACAATATTACCACATATATGCTATATCACCCCTCCGACTCCGATATGCGACTATCAGAATGTTTAAATCACACTTTTGCATTAAAAGACTCACCCACAACACTTTATGGAATACAAAGGAATACATTGAAATCCCGACCCAAACACATAAGGCCGGAATTCAAAGTTTATAAGCCCATGTATATATTTATCGTCGGGTCCAGCCTTCCATATCAAAAATTTCGTTGTGCTTCTCCTCCTCCGATCTTCGATCACCGAAGCCTCTGATCAAATCTTGATCGTCCGTTGTATCCTCTGATCCAACAATTGACATTACTCCCGACCATTTAAACTTCCACGCCTATTCTCCATCGTCGATCCACACCCAACAGAGCCGACAGTTGTTGATATCGGGTAGATAAAAAGCGCAAGGATTAACCACCCGATAAAGTGGTTTCCTCTCTCCTCTCACTGCCACGCGTCATTTGATGAGTGGAATCGACGCTCATCATTCAATACCACTTACGGTTTTGAGGCCACCCGAAATCCACTTTCACTGTTACAAAACCGCGCTTCACTGATTGTTCTTTGCTATTATATTTACTTATGATTTACATTGTTTCTCAGTGTTGATATGGTTCTTGGGTTTCTTCAAAGGTTTCGCCCTTTCGCTCTTCCATTGCTCCATTTACTCCCGAACTCGATTTCTGCGTCTTTCTTCAAATGCTGTCCCTTCAAAGCTCTACTTTGATCTGTCGAATGGATTCAAAGATCCATTACACTCCTCTATCTCGCTCTCCTCTTTGCGTTCACTGAACTTCGCCTGTATGAATATATATATATATATTATACAATTCTCTGATATACCCAATTTATCAATCAATACATCGAAACACACACTAATACAGGTTGAAATTAAACCTATGTATTCATAAATATGAACAACTGATACATAATGAGACCCTTTATCTCTCTTTGGCCTGATATTCTAATTAATGGCCTCTGATTCATCATCTACCCCTAGGCTTACAAACACTAGCTAAATATCTATCTAATCTATCCAACCTCTCCAACCTCTGTCTATGTCTTTTTGGCTTACATTTATACAAAGGGATTCTAAAACCAATTCCTAGTTTAGGTCCATAGCTTCCTAAACAAAATCCTAAAATCTCTTCCTCATTCCTAAGGATCCTCTCTAATTCATAAAGTCATGAACTAACTCCTAATTTAAGATTTACAACCAATTCTCTATCCTCTCATCACTCAACTATCCTAAATCTCTCATGTTCTCTTACATTTGAGAACATTTACAATTATACCTCACAATATTCAATTAATTCCTATTCTCATTAAAATCCCTCAAAACATTAAATAATTACATTAATTCAATCTTTAGGAAACCAGCTTCCTTGAAACACAAGACCCCCTATGTCTACTAGAATACAATAATGATCATGAGCTGAATGCTCCTGCATCACTTGCAAGAGGAAATTGATGATGTCCAAGTTTTTCATATTTTCAAGAATAAAATGTTTTAGCTAATTCCTTATCAAAATAGGAAATTATGTTAGACAATGGGTTTGTGGAGATTGTAGATTTGTAATTTTGAAAAAAAAAATTACAAATAGAGAAACACTTGGATTGGATGTGTGAACTTAAAGGAATACTTTATTCATAATACTTTGAAACAATATTTATTTGAAAAATATATATATTGGCCAAGAGCCCTCCATCTTGTGTCATTAATGCACACATGCTAACCCACTGGAAGAGGGTGGGGATACCAATGCCTTTTCTATTCTATATCTCTCACCCCCATTGGGGATTAATTTAAATACTATTATTTTAACCTTAATTAGGAGTATTGTTAGGTGAGTTAGAGTTTCTAGGATAATTTTGGTATATATATGTAGTTGCTTTTATTTTTTTCTAACTTATTTTAATTTCAAGTAGTGGTATCAAAAACACATGGAAGAACGCTATATGCATTAGAGGCTATGTGGTTGTGCATGTGTACACTACACATATAATCATGGGGTAGATGTCAAGCATAAATGTTTAACTTTTAACATTTAACAATTTTAATCTAATGTCAATGTCGGCCAATATAAGGGTACATGAGTAGGTGTAAATAAAAAAAAACTATCGCTTATCAATACTATCTGCTAAAAAAAACGTAACTTATTTTAATAGTGCATGATTGTTTTAAAATTTTCAATATTGTATTTTATTTGACATGATTGATCCAAAATATAGGTTTAAAATTTTACATCCAATTAAGTTTTTTTAGTTTAGATACTTTAATAAACACAATATCATGGAATCAAATTTAAGAGAGGGAGGGAGGGAGACAATGACAAAGAAGGTGAACGGAGAGAAAGGGAGGAAAGAAAAAATGCATAGAGAGATAGAGGTGGAGAAAGAGAGAGGATGAGACAAGGGAGAGATGGGGAGAGAGGGAGGGAGAAAGAAGAGAAGGGAAGAGAGAGAAGAGGATAGGACAAAGATAGGGAGAGAAGGGGGAGAGAGAGAGGGGGAGACACAAATATGGAGGGGAGAGAGGGAACTGCAGAAGAGAGAGAGAGTGTGATGGGGGGAGAGATAGAGGGAGGCGAGAGAGAATGAGAGAGAGAGGAAGGAGAGAGAGACAACTCAATAAAGAGAAGAGGGAAAAAACATATAGCGGGAAAGGTGGTGAGAGAGAGGAAGTGATAAGGGAGAGATCGACAATTACTAGAACTTACCTTAATAATTATTAAATTTTATTTTTATTTTTATTTTTATTTTAAATAATTTAATCAAGTTAAAAAAACATTATATTACCTAACATTTTAAAACATTTTTGTCAAAACTATAAAGCCTAATGAAAGGGCATTCATTTTTACTAACTTCTTCTAAAACTTTAATTGAAAAATTGCAAACCATCAATAATCTTTATAAATCTACAAACTTGCTTGTAAATTTGATAATCCTATAGGTATTTATTGCAATACCATATATAAATATGCTACTAAGATACAATATGTAAAATGGACCACTTCATAAATCATGATGGCATGTCAAAAACCTATACATTGGAGAAACATAAATTTGTTACCTTACACATGAATATTGCTTGCAATTGGCTAGTTCAGTGTCACTTTGTAATCAATTTATCTAGAGCATACCCAACTCCTTGATTAAGACTCACTAAGAGTCTTCTCTTTATAGATTAAATAGATATCACTATGAATACCTTTTATTTTAATCTTAATTATGAATTTTTTGTTTGTTAAATTGTAGAAGTCTTTGTTTGACTGGATGTTTAGTTTTTTTGCTTGAAAATTTGTTATTTAAAAGGGTATCAAAGACTTCAAAATCACCAGGGATTAGATCACACACATGGCTAAATTTTTGCCTATAAAATTTCTAACCAGTAACCTTCACATCATAAAGCATCTTAACATTTTACTCCACCATCGTTTCAATTTTACATTCAAAATCATAATATAAGAAAGCGCCCTCATTTATACTGACTACTTCTCAAACTTTAAATGTGATTTTGATAAATATGCAATTACGAAACATCAACCATATTTATAAATTTGAAGACTCGCTTGTAATGTCGATAATTCTACAAGGCATTCACTACAATACCATATATAAATCTGCTCCTAAGATACAAAATGTTCAAAATTACAATATGAGAAAGCCTTCATTT
This sequence comes from Pinus taeda, assembly GCA_000404065.3. NCBI lineage: Eukaryota > Viridiplantae > Streptophyta > Pinopsida > Pinales > Pinaceae > Pinus > Pinus taeda. Next base: position 40,652 of record APFE031262343.1, read on the forward strand.
ATACTGACTACTTCTCAAACTTTAAGTGCGATTTTGATAAATATGCAATTACAAACCATCAACCATATTTATAAATCTGAAGACTAGCTTGTAATGTCGATAATTCTACAAGGCATTCACTCCAATACCATATATAAATCTGCTCCTAAGATACAAAATGTAAAACGACGACAACATGTAAAATGACCATCACTTCATAAATCAAGATTAAGTGTCAAAACAAAAAACTTATACAGTGGATAAACACGGGACCTCAAAAAAATATTTAGGTCCCGACGACCAAAGTAAATCGTCACCACCAGATGAAGTGCACTTGTTAAAAAGATGCACTGGAAAGAAGGACGTAAAAAATCATAAGAAAAGGACAGAAACTCAGAAAGAAAAGACTGCACAGAAGAATAGGTGGAATCCACATAAGAAGATGTCGAAATTGTGAAAGACGGGGAATTGGAAGAAATAGCGACGGCGCTGTGAATGCGCAAAGCTAGCATCATCAAAATACAACAACACAATGTGCGCCCATAACTCCTCGCCATTTTTTTCTTCAGAGTACTGGAGAAAAGTACAGTCCAATCCAAACTCTCTAGAACTCAGTCCAGTCCAATACGCTATAACCGAACCGCTGTCGAGAATTCAAATTAAGTAAATCAATATTTTGACTCTACCGTTGAGAATTCAAAGACAAATATAAACCCTTGCGTCGTGTAGAATAGTGAAGAATGTTTTGTACTTCTTATAGATTTATATTTATAGTCCAGGGCACTTTCCAGGACAAAATATTTTATTAAGGTCGGCTTAAATCCTTTGTAAAAGAACATTTTATCCAGCCCAAATTCTTAGGTAAATGCTAAAATGTTTTATTATTAAGATTAATTTAAATCGAAGCCGTTGTCTAATAAGCCCACAAGTTCGGTAGAAAACAATAAAAATATTGTTAGGGGTTTGAAAAAATCAAGCAGAAATTTTTGGAAATCTTGGTTATAGTTTTTAAGTGTCAGGATTTTGGGTATCTTAGTTTGCCCAGAAAACAATGAAAATATTGGTAGGAATTTGAAAAAATCAAGCAGAAATTTTTGGAAAATCTTGGTTACAGTTGTTAAGTTTCAGGATTTTGAGTATCACATGGTTTTTCATGGTGCTAATCCCTTTCCACCATAAAAAAAACCATTCAAATACTCACCAGATTTTTTGAATTTTTTTCACTGGAAATGAGAATTTCGCCATTCTAAAAAAATTCTGGCCTACAAAGCCTAAATCAAATGAATCCATTTAAACTAGGGAAAAATGATTATGTTCAGATTTATTTAAATTAGTTTGATTAGTTATATATTTGATTACTTAATTGGTTTGTATCGTTACTTATCTCAACCATTAAATAAAAACTTAAGTATTAAAAAAAGATTTTATGAAATTACAAGATATAATAAAATAAAATAAATCATTAAATGAAGCATTATGTTATAAAAAATTTCAGATTCAAATCCCATACGAATTTACTCATGGGTTGGTGTGTTTGGAATCCACCCCATATCAGGTGGCTATGAAACATACTTTAAATAATAATATATTTATATATATATATATATATATATATATATTATATATATATATATTATATATGATCATATAACATCCTCAAACAACAAAAATATATAAGATAGAGAAGAGTTATAAATCTCACTAACTTAATTAACTTAATTATGAGGATGTTCCCGTGCTGTGAGGATGTAGGTGGTCATCCATTTAGTGTTTCTTTTTTCTTTTTTTTATGTGATTAGTGTTTCTTTTTTCTTTTTTTATTATGTGATTAGTGTTTCTTTCTTTAGTATGAATATATAAATTAATTTTAATAAATTGATCACAAGATAATTCACATAAGCAAAGCATACCAAAATAAGTTTAGTGGCACTAATAAACCATATAGATCAAGGTTCTTGTATTAGACTTAACTTCTTCTTCTTGGTGACTTATATCCAATCCTCTTGCTAGTGCTAGAATGACATCACTAGTTCTTGCAATGCTCTTCTTCACAGGAGGATTTTTCAAACTTCTATTGCTCTCTCAAAGAGTGTTATGCAGATTCACTTTTTCTCTCTACTACCCTGACTTCGCTTACATTGTTGCTTTCTCTGGGAATCTTATGCAAATCAGTGTTACAAAGAATGAAAGCCAAAAAAAAGTGGAGAAGAAGATTATTTTTCGCAGTATTATGAATCATTTAAATAAAATTACATTGGAAATATCAACAATAAATTATTAGAGTGAAACTTGACTAAAATAAACTAAGTAAAACTGAACTAAGACACTTGAAGGGACGGTTTGAGACAGTTTTAACATATAAAGTAGTTGAAATTAAATATCCAACCTTCACCAATAACCTCCATTATATATAGAAATTCAGAATATTACAAACCGAAAAATCGAATGGTCTGTTTTGGTTGATTTGCATTAACAATTGAAATATTTAATGCGGATACACCACTCTTATTCTTTCAGCGAAAACATGAGTTCCCCTCATAGCCATAACCTCTTTAGCGACTTGGATAGACTAAAGGGTTTTATAATATTAATCTCTTGGTTTCTCTATGTTAATCCCTTGTGTTTTAAATATTAATCCCTTGGGTTTATAATATTTATCTCATTAGGATTATAAACCCAAGAGAATAATATTAAACCCAAGGCAATAATATAAAACCCTTAGATTAATAAACCCAAGGGATTGATATTGTAGACTCAAGGAAATAATATTAAACCCCATGAATATTTATGCTTGGGTTTGTAATATTAATAATATCTTAGGTTTTTAATATTAATCCCAAGAGTTTTTAATATTAATGTGTTGGGTTGATCGATTTCTTAGGTTTGTAATATTAATAATCCCTTGGGTTTTTATTATTAATTCCTTTCATTTAGTATTATTCCCTTAGATTTTCAATATTTATTTATTATGTTTATTCATTCCTAAGTTTATCAATTCCTTGGTTTACTGACCCATTGGGTTTATAATAATAATTCTGCTAGTTTCTTAATTCGTTGGGTTTATAATATTAATCGCATTGGTTTCTTAATTCCTTGGGTTTATAATATTAATAATTGTCTAGGTTTATGATTCCTTGACTTGGAGGGACGATTTTGACACTTAATAGGGGGTTGGAATTAGATTCTCCAACACTCCCCCTTAATTACAGCCACATAAAAATTCAATTAAAATGCCTGCTATTCTATGTCTTATCTAGGCTTACAATTTAAAAAAATGACTTCAACTACATTTAGTTTTCTTCTTCTCTTCTTCTAGATCCTATAGCCTCTAAATTGTTTCATCAGTTTCTTCTTGTTGTAGGATTCAAATTTCATTTTCCTCATTTGTTGGTGTAGGTCTTCCATCGTTCCAACTTGTCTAAGTAAGTCCTGGACTTTTTCACAAAATAGCTTGTATGTGGGTTGGTGCCACATATTATCTTCTCTAGTATGCTTTTCATCATCAATTTGTTGCCACATAAGGCCATAATACAATTTTATCTCTTCAAGACTCCAATACCTGAAAAATTCATTAATTTCTTCATCATGCATGTTGTCTTCAATATTCATTTCTGCAGCTTCTATACAATGTTTATCAAGGCATGGTGTTGCAAGCCATGCTTCAAGGAAATATAACTCTTCTTCATAATCGTTCTGTATACCTACACACTAGAAATCAATGTTAGAGTTAAAAATATTTACAGAACCTGATTGGTTATGTTCCTTCTGCTCTGCAATGAGATCTTTCTCCTATTGCACTTCCTTTTTTGCCTCTTCCTCTGTCTTTTTGTTCTCTTTTTGGTTGTGGGATTTCTTCTTTGTTTTTGCCTCTATCTATGTCTCTATCTCTATCTCTTCCACTTCTGTACTAGCATGTGCTACTGCAAACATGCTGTCTTCCACTTGGTTTTCATATTCAAATGGGATTATCTCACCAAATAGCATCATGTTAATATGATTTTTTTTGTTGCATCATCTGCAACCATTTATCATTAGCCAACAATTCTTCATCAAAATTTACATCAACAATATTAATTGTTGGATTCACCATAGAATTTACTGCTCCAATGGCAGCTTCACTGTCATCAACAAGCTTTGATGTTGGATTCACTAAAATTTCATCAGCAAGATTTGTTGTTGGATTGATCAAATCTTCATCCACTTGCAGTTGTTCATAGTGCGATTCAATAAACTTTTCATCTCAATGTAGATATTGTTTTGTAGATCCACCTCCATCTTCAACTCCAATGTTCCCCCTTACATTGAAACTCCTCTCAAGGGTATCCTAGGCCTCCTTGACTATCTTGGCATTTGAAATCAAGGGAAGGATGTTGTCATCTACAGATTCGCAAATGCATCCTTTTGCCTCTTCACTTCCAAATTAAAAATATCTCAAACATATTTTGTTGTCTCTTTCACCTTCTTAGCCTCTTGGCTTTTCCCATTTGTTTAGCATTGGCAGAATGCATCTCGTCCTTTCTCTTTAGATCTGGCTTTCTCTTGCTGCTTCTTCACAGGAGGCTTTTTCAAACTTCTATTGCTCTCTCAAAGAGTGTTATGCAGATTCACTTTTTCTCTCTACTACCCTGACTTCGCTTACATTGTTGCTTTCTCTGGGAATCTTATGCAAATCAGTGTTACAAAGAATGAAAGCCAAAAAAAATAGAGAAGAAGATTATTATTCGCAGTATTATGAATCATTTAAATAAAATTACATTGGAAATATCAACAATAAATTATTAGAGTGAAACTTGACTAAAATAGACTAAGTAAAACTGAACTAAGACACTTGAAGGGACGGTTTGAGACAGTTTTAACATATAAAGTAGTTGAAATTAAATATCCTAAAATTACATTGGAAATATCAACAATAAATTATTAGAGTGAAACTTGACTAAAATAAACTAAGTAAAACTGAACTAAGACACTTGAAAAAACGGTTTGAGACAGTTTTAACATATATAAAGTAGTTGAAATTAAATATCCAACCTTCACCAATAACCTCCATTATATATAGAAATTCAGAATATTACAAACCGAAAAATCGAATGGTCCGTTTTGGTTGATTTGCGTTAACAATTGAAATATTTAATGCGGATACACCACTCTTATTCTTTCAGCGAAAACATGAGTTCCCCTCATAGCCATAACCTCTTTAGCGACTTGGATAAACCAGCAATTACAAGCCATCAACAATATTTATAAGTCTGCAGACGAGCTTGTAGAGTTGAAGAATTCACTCCAATACCATATATAAATCTGCTCCTAAGATACAATAGGTAAAACGACGACAATATGTAAAATGACCATCACTTCATAAATCAAGATGAAGTGTCAAAACGAAAAACTTATACAGTGGATAAACATGGGACCTCAAAAAAATATTTAGATCCCGACGGCCAAAGTAAATCCTCACCACCAGTGCAAAATGGAAAATGATGCACTGGAAAGAAGGACGTAAAAAATCATAAGAAAAGGACAGAAACTCAGAAAGAAAAGACTGCACAGAAGAATAGGTGGAATCCACATAAGAAGATGTCGAAATTGTGAAAGACGAGGAATTGGAAGAAAAGCTAACATCATCAACATACAACAACACAATGTGCGCCCATAACTCCTCGCCATTTTTTTTCTTCAGAGTACTGGAGAAAAGTACAGTCCAATCCAAACTCTCTAGAATTCAAAAAAGAATTCAGTCCAGTCCAATCCACTGTAACCGAACCGCTGTCGAGAATTCAAATTAAGTAAATCAATATTTTGACTCTGTCGTTGAGAATTCAAAGACAAATATAAACCCTTGCGTCATGTAGAATAGTGAAGAATGTTTTGTACTTCTTATAGATTTATATTTATAGTCCAAGGCACTTTCCAGGACAAAATATTTTATTAAGGTCGGCTTAAATCCTTTGTAAAAGAACATTTTATCCCGCCCAAATTCTTAGGTAAATGCTAAAATGTTTTATTATTAAGATTAATTTAAATGGAAGCTGTTGTCTAATAAGCGTATAAGTTCGGTAGAAAAGAATAAAAATATTGGTAGGGGTTTGAAAAAATCAAGCAGAAATTTTTGGAAATCTTGGTTACAGTTTTTAAGTGTCAGGATTTTGGGTATCTTAGTTTGCCCAGAAAACAATGAAAATATTGGTAGGAATTTGAAAAAATCAAGCAGAAATTTTTGGAAAATCGTTACAGTTGTTAAGTTTCAGGATTTTGAGTATCACATGGTTTTTGATGGTGCTAATCCCTTTCCACCATATAAAAAAAAAAAAAACCATTCAAACACTCCCAAGATTTTTTGGATTTTTTTCACTAGAAATGAGAATTTCGCCATTCTAAACAAATTGTGGCCTACAAAGCCTAAATCAAATGAATCCATTTAAACTAGGGAAAAATGATTATGTTCAGATTTATTTAAATCAATTTGATTAGTTATATATTTGATTACTTAATTGGTTTGTATCGTTACTTATCTCAACCATTAAATAAAAACTTAAGTATTAAAAAAAGATTTTATGAAATTACAAGATATAATAAAATAAAATAAATCATTAAATGAAGCATTATGTTATAACAAATTTCATATTCAAATCCCATACGAATTTACTCATGGGTTGGTGTGTTTGGAATCCACCCCATATCAGGTGGCTATGAAACATACTTTAAATAATAATAATAATTACTATTATTATTATTATATATTATATATATGATCATATAACATCCTCAAACAACAAAAATATATAAGATAGAGAATAGTTATAAATCTCACTAACTTAATTAACTTAATTATGAGGATGCTCCTGTGCTGTGAGGCTGTAGGTGGTCATCCATTTAGTGTTTCTTTTTTCTTTTTTTTATGTGATTAGTGTTTCTTTCTTTAGTATGAATATATAAATTAATTTTAATAAATTGATCACAAGATAATTCACATAAGCAAAGCATACCAAAATAAGTTTAGTGGCACTAATAAACCATATAGATCAAGGTTCTTGTATTAGACTTAACTTCTTCTTCTTGGTGACTTATATCCAATCCTCTTGCTAGTGCTAGAATGACATCACTAGTTCTTGCAATGCTCCTTTCTACAATTATGTAATTTATTCATTTTCTTAAAAAGCTTGCTTGGAGTTAGATTTATGATTTCTTCTTCCTATTGTATGGCATCATCCTAGCACTCATTTTTCTTTTCTTGAGGTGCAAGGAGAAGGAAGCAACATTGGATCTTTCATCGAGAGAAGGTTAAGCTTATTGTTTCTTAATTTTCCATTGATATATTTTCTAGTTTGTTTGAACCTTGAGAAGGAGTATGTGATGGAGAGGCATCTTTTTGTACTTGGAGAGAGGTTAGTGGATTTTTTGCTATGTCCAATGGTTTTTCTAGAATGTTGAGAGTACTCTAAGATCCTTCACCTTCAAAGCTATCAAATAAGACATTACATGAGGTATAGTGATGTAAGCTATCATATGGGACATTAATGAGGTATGGTTATGTTATTTTTCGCCCACCTACTTGATCTGGATTTAAACAGGAACGCAATAAAATACAGAGATAACCATATACACAAAGATGCAGTGGAAATAATGCTTCATTTCATTAATGGAAAATACCAAAATATGCTTACAACCAGAAATGGAAATAAACCAGCTAGGACGATGGTAGCTTATCTCTGAGAAGAGATGTGCGGCTACATGTCTCTGAACTGTTCCGAACTTGTGTTACAATGAGGCTCGAAGGCCTATTTATTATTGAGAAAACAATGGAAAACCCTTCACATTCCAAAACCGACCCTTAGAAGATGAAACGCCAAATTGTGGGCCCCGTTTTGGGTAAATTGGTACATCAATTTCACGGGGTC
>APFE031262343.1:54256-115508 GCA_000404065.3 Pinus taeda
CCCTGGATCATTCCTCCCCCCTTAGGAAGCAATGGTCCCCATTGCGTTGAGTTCCTCCATCTGCTGAACTTGTCCTGCAATCTCTGATGTGTCCAGCAATGGTGGGAAGCATGGCCAACGATGGTCCACATTGAACACTCGGTGCAAGTGAAGGAATGGAGAAATGCTGTGCTTCAAAGCATTATTGCCCATAGCCTTGGTACTGGTGTAAGGACCATGTCGGAGTGGTCTGAGCTTCTGATGGGTTCTGGTAAGGCGTTCTTTCTGTCGATGCAACCAGACTTTGTTGCCCACCTGAAACTTGTGTGGTACCCCTATGGGTGAGGAGAAGTTGTTCCTGTGTTCTGTCATGACTGTATCCCTTTTTTGTTGCTGCTGTTGCATGGAGGAACCCTTTGCGGGGGTCATGGATGTAGCAACGATCTTCCCCTTACTTCGGGAGCGAACCAGACAGATGAATTTCCTCGTCTAGGAGATGAGCTTGCTGCCTTTCTTAGCAGTGATCAAAGATGTGGCGGTAGGTGGGGCTACCTCCAGTATCCTGTATAATGAATTATTCAAATAAAATAATGACAGCACGAGGTTTTGACTCATACACAGCATGTCACTTCCACAAGTATGGTTGGCCTAATAGTACATCACAAACATCTAGAGGTGTAACATCACATAATACCTCATCTGTGAAAGGCTTGATGTTGTAGGGAAGGCGGAACTACTGGCGAACTTTGAGATCTCGTCCTTCATGAAGCCACCCAATATTGTATGGTTGCGGGTGTGGTGTAGTTGGTAGGACCAACCGCTTCACGACCTCTGCTGAAACGAGGTTCTTTTGGCTGCCACTGTCGACAATGAATTGCAGCGGCAAACCCTTCACCCACATCTGTGTGTGGAAAAGACGTTCCCCCTCCTCTGTATCTTCGGGCTCATTTTTTTGGATTTTGGCAGTGGCAACAGTGGCACTGGGATCCGCATCAATGATCTGCTTCCCTTTGCCATTCCCCTTGTTGGGTTGTGGCTCAGGGTTGGAACATGCATCTGATTCAGAAGCCTTCAACTTGTCCACCAACGACTGCTTGGTCCGACACTCACTTGTGTTATGAGTGGGACTCTTATGGAACTCACACCACTTTCCTGTGTCCTTCTTCTGCTTCATGGTCTTGTTCTTTTCTTGTGGCTTCGACGGGTTGTCTTGGGTCACCTCGCCTTGGCTTTGTCCTTTGGGCTTCGGATTTGCAGATCCAAAGTCTCGCTTCTTCTGTTTGAACTTTTGCTCAATTTTGATAGCGTATCGGTATGCTGTGCCGAGTGAGGAGATGTTCAAGAACTCCATCTCTTCCTAGATGTATCTGTGTAGGCAGCCGCGGTATTTGAGTACCAGACGCAACTCAGAATATTTGATACCCAACTATGTGAGAAGGGTGCGAAAAATTTTTGTGAACTCAGGAACATCTTGGTCCCATCCCTGCCGCAGCGTGGTCCATTTGATGTATTTGTCCTCATAGCTTTTGACAAGGTAGTATTGCTCCTTGATGGCATCTCAGAATGAATCCCAAGAGCGTGCGACTAAAAATAGTGAGCCTGTGCTTTCATCCTTCTCCTCACAGTAGGTTTCCCACCAGTCCTTGACGTGGGGGGCTGCTTTGAGAAGAGAGAAAACAATCTTTTGCCGACTTTAAAATTCATGAACAGAAAAATAACCCTAGAAGATGAAACACCAAATTGTGGGCCCCGTTTTGGGTAAATTGTTACATCAATTTCCCGGGGTCGTAACTTTGGCATACGATCTTCGTTTGATGCGTATGTAGCTCGTTAGAAAGATCTATCCGAGGATTACCACTTTGGGAAGAGAAACATCGGTCCATGGACCCATGTTGCCCCCAAATTTCCCAAAAAACGTTGTTTAGGGCCTCGAAACAGCTCCGGAAGTTCAAGACCCGAAAAACTGCTAAAAATAGTAAATTGTGCTACAATTTAGGAAACTGAAAAAACTGAAAGAGACAATTGTGGGGGTCCAAATGGGATAGGTGGGTGGCAACCAACATCCACCTGGATCATTCCTCCCCCCTTAGGAAGCAATGGTCCCCATTGCTTTGAGTTCCTCCTTGAGATGAGGAAGCTTCTGCTGAGCTGGGTCGCTGGTGAGCTGTTCTGCAGTCTCTGATGTGTCCAGAAATGGTGGGAAGCATGGTCGACGGCAGTCCACATTGAACACTTGGTGCAAGCAAAGGAATGGAGAAATGTTGTGCTTCAAAGCATTGTTTCCCATAGCCTTGGTACTGGTGTAAGGACCATGTCAGAGTGGTCTGAGCTTTTGATGGGTTCTGGTAAGGCATTCTTTCTATCGATGCAACCAGACTTTGTTTCCCACCTGAAACTTGTGTGGTACCCCTATGGATGAGGAGAAATTGTTCTTGTGTTCTGTCATGATTGTATCCCTTTGCTGCTGCGTGGAGGAACCCTTTGCGGGGGTCATGGATGTAGCAACGATCTTCCCCTTACTTCGGGAGCGAACCAGACAAATGAATTTCCTAGTCTGGGAGATGATCTTGTTGCCTTTCTTAGCAGTGATCAAAGATGTGGCGGTAGCTGGGGCTACCTCCGGTATCCTGTATAATGAATTATTCAAAGAAATAATGACAGCACGAGGCCTTGACTCATACACAGCATGTCGCTTCCAAAAGTATGATTGGCCTAATAGTACATCACAAACATCCAAAGGTGTAACATTACACAATACCTCGTCTGTAAAGGCTTGATGTTGTAGGGAAGGCGGCATTGCTGGCGAACTTTGAGATCTCGTCCTTCATGAAGCCACCCAATACTGTATGGTTGCGGGTGTGGTGTAGTTGGTAGGCCCAACCGCTTCATGACCTCTGCTGAAGCGAGGTTCTTTTGGCTGCCACTGTCGACAATGAATTGAAGTGGCAAACCCTTCACCCACATCTGTGAGTGGAAAAGACGTTCCCCCTCCTCTGGATCTTCGGGCTCATTTTTCTGGATTTTGGCAGTGGCAACAGTGGCACTGGGATCTGCATCAATGATCTGCTTCCCTTTGCCATTCCGCTTGTCGGGTTCTGGCTCAGGGTCGAAACATGCATCTGATTCGGAAGCCTTCAACTCAGCCACCAGTGACTGCTTGGTTCGACTCTCACTTGTGTTATGAGTGGAACTCTTATGGAACTCACACGAATTTCCTGTGTCCTTCTTCGGCTTCATGGTGTTGTTCTTTTCTTGTGGCTTCGACGGGTTGTCTTAGGTCACCCCGCCTTGGCTTTGTCCTTTGGGCTTCGGATTTGCAGATCCAAAGTCTCGCTTCTTCTGTTTGATCTTTTGCTCAATTTTGACAGTGTATCGGTATGTTGTACTGAGTGAGGAGATGTTCAAGAACTCCATCTTTTCTTGGATGTATCTGTGTAGGCAGCCGCGGTATTTGAGTACTAGATGCAGCTCAGAATCTTTGATACCCAACTGTGTGCGAAGGGTGTGAAAAATGTTTGTGAACTCAGGAACATCTTGGTCCCGTCCCTGCCACAGCGTGGTCCATTTGATGTATTTGTCCTCATAGATTTTGACAGGGTAGTACTGCTCCTTGATGGCATCTCAGAATGAATCCCAAGTGGGTGCGGCTGAAAATAGTGAGCCTGTGCTTTCATCCTTCTGCTCGCAGTAGGTTTCCCACCATTCCTTAACATGGGGGGCTACTTTGAGAAGAGAGAAAACAATCTTTTCCCGACTTTAAAATTCATGAACAGAAAAATAACCCTAGAAGGTGAAACACCAAATTGTGGGCCCTGTTTTGGGTAAATTGGTACATCAATTTCCCGGGGTCGTAACTTTGGCATACGATCTTTGTTTGACGCATATGATAGCTCGTTAGAAATATCTATTCGAGAAATACCACTTCTGAAAGGGAAACATCAGTCCACGGACCCATGTTGCCCCCAGATTTCCCAAAAAACGTTGTTTAGGGCCTCAAAACGGCTCCGGAAGTTCGGGACCCGAAAAACTGCTAAAAATAATAAACTGTGCTACAATCTAGGAAACTGAAAAAACTGAAAGAGACAATTGTGGGGGTCCAAATGGGATAGGTGGGTGGCCACCAACATCCACCTGGATCACCACTAGGTGGGTTTCTCATGGGGATTTTTAATAGATCATCTTATCCTCCTAGCCTTTGGAAAGTGGGCTATCATGTGATCGATTTCCAAGCAAGCCCTCCTCCAAAAAAAAACCCATTCAAAGACTAGACCTTCTTCATAGTAGTATTTTGTTGTTATTAGATTCGCTGATGCTAAAAACCTTTATTGAAATGTATATCCATGTAGTTTTTGAGCACATATATTAATGTGCCTCCCTTCCATTCCTATGCTATAGAAGTGAAATTTTCTTAGCATGTTTTGATTTCCCTTAAGGAGTTGAAACCACAAAATTGCATAGAAATATTGGTCATACTTAGCCATGTAACAAAGTGGCATCGAAGGTTGAGTTCTAGGGCTTAATGTAAAGACCAACATTGCCCCAAAATCAAGAAACATACTTAAGGATAATTTTAGTCCTTAATCAAATCAAATTCCCTAATAAAGAAACATTTCTCATGGAGATAGATGAAGTCTTCTTTCTTGGTTATAGAAACTCAAACATCTGGGAATATAAACTTTTAACATAGTCCATTGAAACTATGAATTAAATCATTTCTTCTAAAGTATTATGTTCTAAAACTGGCATTGGATACCACCACCATAGTCGTTATTAGGGCCTCTTGAACGATATCATTGAAGTTGAGGAATCCATTGCTCAATCCCTTGTTGAGCTCCCTTATGAGAGCAACTTGGAATATCTTATTCTTTTTTATTGAGAGCATGGGAATGAGTTGCAATAGGGTATACCCTAATAGATTTTTTATATTTGCAACATATATGGAAATGCACATGAGCATGAAGGTGACCTAAAAGTAGTTTCTAGAAGGTGACAACATGGTAAAGAGGATGGTGCTAGGTTTCAATGTAGTGCAAGCTACATATGGGCCCAAAGTTGAGGTTGAAGTAGCTCGTATGAAGGTTGAGGCATTAATATGGAAATGGAAATACTATTGATAGAGATTAAGGAAATCTTGAATAATAAACTATAAGCATGTCCCACTTTATATTTTTTCCTTACAAAAGAAAACAATTATTATTAAAATCAATCTAAACCATTACCTGGACTAAGCTTATGCTAGTTGCATATTCCAACATACAATGACCATGGAGAAAATCCAATAGTTGACTTTGTTCCATGCCCAATGGATGCTAGGAATCTACAATTGACATAAGGATGCCCTATTTCTTGTTGGTAGGTTTCTACCTAGCTCATAGAAAATAAGGATGTTACTTTTGATCATATAGACCCACCAAACTATATGAATTGCACCTTTTATCATCTTATTGATTTTTATTTATGCCCATTGGATGTTGGAATCCGCAATCGACATAAAGATACCTACTTGTTGACATGTTTCCACATCACTCATAAAAAATGGAGATCTCACTTTTGATCATCTTGACCCACTAACTCTATGATGATGCCACTTTTAATCATCTTGATTTGCTACACACTACTAAATTACAACTTATTAATAATATTTTATTAATATCATCCTTTTATAATTTTTAATGTAAAAAATTAGTATATAAACATTCTTGGTCCTAATTGAAATATGGATGTTAACCAACATAATTTTTTAACATAATAACATTTCTAAAGAATGTGGGGTGGTTGTGATAATCCTCGAGCATGAAAATCCAAAATAAACTGTGATGTAGGGCTCATGAGCATCATCCTCCTAGTTTTATGAGGTTGGCACACAACCCAGTCTAATCCCACATGCAAATGAAGAGAATGTGAAGGAGATCACTCCTCACGAAATTGACAACACATAAACACGTAGATCCTTGGAGGTGAAGTCTAGTAAGAATATGTGAAAATATGTGCCATTGTTCTCTCTAGAATGATGATTTTCATCATACCCATGGGATTATTCTTAGGAGTTTCTTGCATTCTTTTGGATCCCTTTGCCACTTAAAATCTTAATACATACTTGATCTTTCTCTTCCATAATGGTCTTGGGTTCTTTTGAACTTCTCCATGAAATTGATTTCATGCTCCTAAAAGAGGGTATGACTTTGGAAAAAAAAAACCATTTGTGTAGAGGTTGATAGCTTGAGTAGTTGGGAGTACAATTTATTTTCTTATTCACCCTGTTTTAACTCCAAATAATATGTTTGACTGGTTAGAATAAGGTTCATAAAGTAGGAACCCCTACCCATGAGACCGAGTTGAGTTCTGAGGGAAATTTTTGACCGATTGTGATAAGAATTAAAAAGGAGGTGCTCCCAACCACCTGATGTCTCAAATCTTGCTAAGTCTTAAGTTATTGGTATATTTGGCTTGGACACTATTAGATATCATCTTGGTGTTAGAGTGGTATTTGGAAGATTTTATCTTAGACCTATATCACATTACACCAATATGTTACCAATTCACCATGGTTTAAAAGATAAAAGAAAGAAAGAAGAAACTTAATCAATAAAATGATTTTTTGTGTAAAATTTAAGGTAGTGATATAGAGAAGTCAATCAGTAGATATATCAACTTAATGTTTGGAAAGTAGTTATGAGAGCTTTCGTTGTGATAGTTTGCAATATTTTGAAGTTGAAGTTTAATTCGTACATTGGTGGCATATTTTATTTTCCTTGATAAATTCTTATTTAATTGCATGTTATATGTGTGATTCTATTATCTGATGTGTTCTCTAATATTTGAATTGTGTGACACACACCATGATGAAAGGGTATGTATCTCTATGGTGGGATAATTTACAATTGGACACAACATCGATGGGATAATATTGATGAGATTTAAGAAAAACCATGGAGATAAATTCATGCAAATTGAAGTGTTATTTAAGTTAAGAGTGTCAACAAAAGGAGAAAGAACCAAAGCAACGTAAGGCAATTTTCAAAACCAAATGCATAATCAAAGGTGAGGGTTTATTACTTATTGTTAATTTATGGGAATTTATTAGAAGCATGAAGAATTTATTATCTATGGAGGTGACTAAAAAGATGAATTGTAAATGCACCCAATAGACAAATGCATATTACATCTTTTGGTTGCAAAAGGATAGTGCTTGATAAATTTTCATCCATGAAATTATCCATCATGTTCTATGTGATGTTGTGACAATGCATATCTGCCAATATTTTTAGGAGGTGTAGAAATTTCAAAAGTCCGCCTAATATAAAATTTCATCTTCACTGATGAGGTGATGAAACTATGTCTTAAAATTTTCATCATATGCATTAAAATAAATTTCCTTAGAAGGTTTTCTCGACACTACTTCTAGGGAAATTAAAGAATGTAGACTTGAAATCACCCTAAGATAATACTGTAGGTCATTTGATATCATCCCAAACAATGACCATTTAATGCATCCAAACCCTAGCTATCATATCCAAACTCACTCCAAACCCTAACAAATAATACATAGGCCAAGAAAGGAATCCTACCAACCTCTATAAACCATTCCTTTAGAGTTTCCAAACAAGACAACATCACATGAACTATCATACCCCAAGATATCCCACTCACATCAAAACCTATCAATGAGATTCATATGTTTGCATCCCATATGCTTTTAAGGAGATTCACAAGCCTATATTCCACAAGATGCAATATTAAAAAATTGCATCTCTCATGCCAAGGAATCCTAGTGCTAGTATCCCAAAATTTACAAGCACTAATCCATGTTACAAGAGTAGCATTTTATCTTCCAAAATTCCCCAAATAGTTAGAATTGCACCAACTATTAATATCTAATATTTAAAGTGGCTACAATACCTAACAAAGAAACTCTCCTTCCTTGTATATACTAAGGTGAGGGGTGCCAACAGTAAAACTTGGAGTAAATCCATGAGAAATCCTATGATAACTCGACAAAAAGAGACCCAAATGTAGTGCTCCTCAAAGAAAGGTGTCCACATTTCAAACTAGAGTAATGTCTTCAACCACCAAGGTGGTGTTCCCTAAGTTAGATGTCCAAATATGAAGCTCTTCTCCTCAAATGTGGTGTAACCTCAATTTAGTGGCTCCTAACCTCATGAATTCTTCTCCCAATTGTATGTAAGAGGGTTACATACTCCCAGGGCCAACAACCTATTGTAGTGACTACAACCACCCTCCAAAAATTTTCCTATGTTTGATTTTGGAGCCTTCTTGCCTATCTGTAGGAGCTTATCTTGTACTATTGTCAAGTACTCGTGATTTGACTAAGACTTATCTGTTTCATTTGTGTTTGTGTTTGCTCATTTTTATATTTACCTAATATTTCTAAGTCATAAGCTAACCTCTTGACTTTCTAACATAACAGTTATGAGCTTGCTTCTAGAAACTGTGTAATACTTGAGGTCAGTCAACCTTGATGACTAAAATTGTGTAGTTCAAACTAGAAGTCAAACTTGAGCTCAGAAACTGTGTAGTCATGGAAGGCAACCCAACACTGAGTCCAGAAACTGCAAAATCCCTCACTGAGCTCATAAACAACGCAATGTATTGAGCCAAAAAGTTGCCCAGTTCCCCAAAATTGCACAATATTTCCTCGCAGCATGCATGGCAAGTTTCCTCGAAAAAGAAAAAAAGGAAAAAAAAAATCTAAAAAGAAAAAATGATCCTTAATGCATAGGGATCCATTATTAGTATCCTGATGGAGACACACTTGCTATTTTTAGAAACTTCCTTCAAGTATCGCTTTTTCCTTGATTTTAGGCATGCATGTCATAAACCCTAATTCACTCAAATATATTTAATCAACACCTCTAAATCTCATTTTCACATTTGATCATGGAGATCTATCATTCTTGAGGATATCAAGAAACCTTTGGTGTGGTCGTCATCCTTTTCTTAGTGAGTTTCACTTTTATCGTCTTTTGTTGTTTTTTTATCGCTTTTCGTCGTTTCACTTGTGTTAGTGTTGTTTTGCTTATTTCTCTTCATGGTTTTTAGAATTTCGAATTATTTTAGCTTGTAGAAGTGTTGTTCTAAGTTTTCATTTTCCTTTCACAAGTGTTGCATCATTTTTCTTGTTTTTGCACCGATGGTCGTTGTTATGGTGACTCTCCTCACATTCTTTATATTCCTTTTGTTTATTCAATTTAAGAATTTGATATACATTGATTCATTCATAATTATTCATTTTTTAACTCAAGCTCACATCATCATAGAGTTTTTCTCATTTTCCACTCTTCCACTAAGCAGATCTGCACTTTCCTTGGCCATATTTTGCCTTACCTAGCTCGGTAATGTGCAATCCTAAGGCTCAAATCGAGAGCTTGTCCTTTGGAACTACATAGTGCGTAGTACAGGATGTCCCAACTACGCACTGTGAAGTTCTAAGGGTCATCATGTCACCTTCACCACTGAGACTATGCAATGCGTAGTCTCTCCCAGTCAATGCACAGGATGAACTACGCATTGCATAGCCTTAAGCCTCAGATTGAACCCTTGGTTTTTGGGACTTCACAATGCACAATTCCCACAACAAGTCTCCCTTGCTTGTTGATGAAAATTGCACAATCCCTCTCATGAGTTTCCTGGTTTTTTGCTTGATCATGTTGTGAAGTTAGATTTGAAAAAGTCTAATGTTTGCTTGCCATGAGGGTCCTTTTTGTCCCATAGGTACCACAGTTGTTGAGTGCTTATCTCCAGTAGTGATTGTTACCATGGCACGAAAGAGACCACTGAAAGCAGTACTGGGGAAGTAGTTGAAAAAACATCAGTAGATTTGGCAGTGTATGCAGGCACTCAACTATTTATAGAAAAGGAGTCAACACTAACATGGAAACAAGTTAATGAATCTCTTTCAGCAAATAGCCTTGACGCAGACCTAGAGGACTGACATGTTTATCTTAGTATCTGACAGTCGGGACTACATAGGGTTGCATGCAGATATCCAACCTTCCCATGTGAAGATGTCATAAGATGGATAATTTCACACATTGATGAGAAGACCATGACATTGAGCAATGCTAGCAGATAGAAGCTTGCTACCTTTCTAGTAGAGGATTATAGTTGCATGTATCATTTTCACGAGCTAGTGAAGCTCATGGAATTGTACTTCTATGCCACCAACAACTATGTGAACACAATAGATATTGTTAAGGTTGGGTGAAATATCCATTGAAGTTTTGACAGACACCCACACATTTATACAAGACAACATCTCTCAAGAAGGTCTACCAACTCTTGGTTATCTTAGCTTGCAGGATCTATGGTCAGAAAATCAAGGAGAACTTTCTTGAAGGGTGGGTAGTATTATTGAACCAAGTTGTGATTGAGGGGATGTCATTCAACTGGTTAGATATGTTGGCTCGAAATTTAAGAGACCATGTAACACATGCACGAGATCCTCCCAAGGTGAGCAAGTAATGTTTTATATGTCTACATATTTACTAGATGCAATCTATGCATAAAATCAGTTTCCTGGCATGAAATGGACATGGACACCATGAGAAAATACCGTGCATATCTATTGAAAGATGTTTTTGAATTTCAGCCATCGTGGAGTAATGGAAAAACTAACTGACCATTTCATCATCCCACTTTACAAGCTCATCTTTGAAGAAGAACTACCTTGCATGTCATGAGGAGCAACGAAGGCAATATCAGAGATCGTAAATTGGTTTTCTTCGCCAGGTAGCACCCTCCTTAGATTTTTTGGTGGAGTAAAGTCGGCATATGTTTTACCATGGTATTCCACAGATAATCTTTTCATGCCATAAGTGTCATATCATCTCACCAAAAGGTTATCAACAAATTTTCACAGGAAGAAGAAAGCACCTTAATCAACTATTCCTATGAAAATTGGATTATACGAGATTAAGAACTTGAAAGGCACGGATACTGAGGGAAAGTAGATAGTGAAGTTTGTATTCGGTAATCGAGACTATAATCCATATGATCCCCATGGTATTTTGAAAGACCAATATATGAGAATTCAATTTCAATGGCTCAACAAGGCATTTCATTGGCCGGAGGAGGATCCATGGAGGAATTACTACTATGCCTCCAAACCTCGTGAGTCAGTCAGTTTAGAAAGGACTTCACAGGCCACTCTGTAGAAGGAAACAACTCCAAAAGAAACAATAGAAGAAGGAAACAATCCCATGTAGGATAACGGAAGGATAAATATTGTCAATAGTCCAAGGGGAGAACAAAGTTTCAATATGAAAGCGGATCCACTTCTTATGAAATAAGCTTTAGCAGCAAAAGCGAAGAGGAAGAAGAGGATATAGAGATAAAAGCAGAGAGAGAGAAATGAAAAAGGTTGTAGGAAGAAGAAATGAAGCTGCGTGAAGAAAAATAGTAACTAAAGGAAGAATAGGAGTAGATGAGGAAAGAACAAGAAGAGAATAAGAAGCTGGAAGACGGAGAAAGGAAACGTGCAATAGTAGGAGAAACAAAATTGATACAAGTTGAAGAGAAAGAACATAACCAACCAACAACTGAGGAGGAGGGTGAGCAAATGAAGGATCAAGAGCTTGCTCAGTAGATTGAAGACTTGGTTGAAGTTGCAAATATGGAGTTGGAGTTGGAGCCATAGAATGAAGATGTTGATTTGATGTCGAGTGAACCAAAGGTCACCATTTAGTCTCCACCATCTCCAACGACAAATTTAGCTCTATGTGAAGAAGGGGATTTTGTTCCTCTTGATGATGATCTAGTAATGGACTTGTAAAATCTGTCTTATGATGAATTCCAAAAGAGAATTGTATAAGCACAAAGAAAACATTTTTCGAATGATCACGCATCACCTGCATTAGTTAGAGAAAGGGCGATAATGGCTAACACCAAGAAGAATCCAAATTCCATTGCTGAAGCCAACTTAGCCTTTGTAGGTGCAAAAGGATCAAACTACACAAAATGATTTAGGATGTGATTCCAGGGATGAAACAAAGATCACAACCATGGGATTTAAAGGTAAGGACTCTATTGCAAGTACTAGTTCTTCTAGTAACCTCGATGAAACTCAATGTGAAAAAGAAAGAATATAGATTTTCCACATTAGAGTCATTTTAAAACATACCAAGATAGATACTTTTTTTGATAGCGGATCACAAGAAAACCTTAATTATGAAGACATTATTGAGAAATTAAACTTGGAAACCATTCCTCGTCCTAAACCTTATCCTTTAGGTTGGATATGTGATAGTGCAAAATTGCATGTGACAAAAAGATATAAACTAAAATTTTCCATGATTGCAAATTTTATAGATGAGGTAGAGTTTGATGTAATTCCACTTGACATTTGTGGTATTGTTTTGGGAAGCCTGTATCTATATGATAGGACAACCATCTTTCATTTCCATGAGAAAAAATATCATTTGTTTAAAAATGGGATTGAGTAAATTGTTAAAGCACATAGAAAGAAGTTGAATTTATCTCTTGTGAATTTTGGACAAATGAAGAGGCTTGTTAATGCTAGTAAGAACTTTGTACTCTTGATGATATATTAGAAAATTATATATTACAGAGCAATGGAACACATAAAATATATTGTAGAAATATAAATAGAGAAAACACATAAAACAAGAGAGACACAGATATACGTGGTTCACCCAATTTGGGTTATATCCATGGAGAAACATCTAGTCCTTCCTTTTATATTATCCAGCAAAATGAAGAGGTAACCTACAACATATCCGTTGTAATTCCCTCTTCACTCTAACACAATCTACTCTCTCTTTCTCACTCAGAATACAAATCTACATAGACGCAATACAGTTCCATCATATATAGCAAGGGGTTTCCTTCTAGGTCAAAAAGAACCTAAATTAAACATAACTTATATTGTCATATCTCTGTTGAATGAACGGCCCAGATTGACTATGAAATTACAACATTTTACAAGGCTATTTTACATCTATTTTTAGCTTCGGGGGCTTGCCCCCGATCCCCCACCAAGGGGGGGCACCCAAAGATCGCAGTCACCCCCACTGGACCCCCCTTGCAGCACAAACATTACGAACTGGGGTCCAATGCAGTGATACCTCTGAATAAAGAAGATAATCAGGCTCCACACCCAACAATCTCCCACTTGGAGACTAATTATGGCAACTCCACCGCTACTTCATTTGTTGGACAATGACTCCACATTTGACCTGGTTGTTCTTATCTTCTTCATCATACTTGAAGACCAATTGAAACTGAGTAGAATCTCATTTTCTCCCTAGTTACAACTTTTGTTAACATATCTTTAGGATTCTAGCTAGTGTGTATCTTTTCCAGCTTCAACTGTCCATCTTCCAACATTGGCCGTATGAAATGGTACTTGAGTTGTATATGTTTAGTCTTGGAATGAAATACAGAGTTCTTTGCAAGATGTATGGCACTCTAGCTGCGACTGTATAACCTGCCCAACTCCTGCTTCTTACCCAATTCATCCTGAAACCTTTGTAACCAAATCATTCTTTACTAGCCTCTATAGCAGCAACATACTCTGCTTCCATTGTTGAGAGTGCAACAACACTTTGCAGTTTTGAAACCCAACTGACAATTGTTCCACCTATAGTAAACACATACCCTGTGGTTCTCCTCCTGTTATCTCTATCACCTTCCATATCTGCATCAACATATCCCCGTAGATCAATGTTTGAACCACCAAAGCATAATGCTTGATTTATGGTACCTCTCAAATACTTGATAATTCACTTCACCGCCATCCAATTTTCTTTTCTTGGATTGTTCATGTACCTACTTACAACTCCCACTGCATGTGAAATATTAGGCCTTGTGCAGACCGTTGCATACATTAAGCTTCCAACTACTAATGCATATGGAAATTTAGACATATAAGCCATTTCTTCCTGAGTCTTGGGACACACCTCATAACTTAGTTTGAAATGGCTAGCCAAACGTATACTAACTAGTTTTCATTTTTGCATATTAAATCTTTTCAACGCCTTTTCTATGTACTCACTCTGAGACAATGTTAATTATCAATTATTTCTATCTCTAGTTATTCTCATACCGAGGATTTGCTTTGCAGCATCTAAATCCTTCATTGTAAATGAATTTGCCAATTTTCTTTTGAGCACATTTATTTCCTACATTTTAGAACCTACAACAAGCATGGCATCTACATACAATAACAATATATTATAGTTGTCATCATTTTTCCTTTTGAGATAAACACAATGATCAAAATGACATCTAATATAACCTTGTTCAGACATAAACCTGTCAAATTTAGATACCACTACCTTGGAGCTTGTTTTAAGCCATACAAGCTCTTCTTCATCCTGCACACTAGTTTCTCTTTCCCTTTTACCTCATATCCTTATGGCTGTTGCATATATATCTCTTCCTCCAAATCCCCATGGAGAAATGTTTTCTTTACATATAACTACTCAAGATGAAAATCTTCAGTTGCTACTAGACTTAAAATAGTTCTGATTGAAGTCATTTTAACAACAGGAGAAAATATCTCATCAAAGTCTATATCCTTTTCCTGTGCAAACCCCTTCACCACAAGTCTAGCTTTATACATTTTTCTACCTCCATCTTCTTCCTTCAACCTGTAAACCCATTTATTCTGCAATTCTATTTTACTTGCAGGAAACCTGACTAAGTCCCAAGTCTGGTTATGTGCTAAGGAGTCCATCTCTTCTTTCATGGTTTTCTCCCACTTCTTCCTAGTTCTACCTACACTTCTTATTCATAACATTCTAGTTCAGCAATATCAGTCAACAATACATAATATAATGAAGGAGAGTATTGTTCAGGGGCTCTACCTATCCTGGTAGATCTTCTAACACCACTTTCAGGTGTTTGAGGTGCTTGTTTTTGTTTTTGTTGTTGTTGTTGTTCTGGTTATTGATAATTATGATTTTCGAGCACCATCACCTTTTATGTGATCTCATCAAGCATTATGTATTCTATGTTTTCTTTTTTCTATCTCTTTTCCTGCAACTGATCCTTATACAAAACCTTTTCATTGAATATGACATCTCCTCTTCTAATGATTTTGTTTTTTTCATAATCATAAAAGCGACAACCAAAATCATTAACACCATACCCAATAAAAGTACATTTCTTTGATTTTTCCTCAAGCTTTGTTCTATTTTCTTTATTAATGTGGACAAAGGCTTCACAACCAAAATCCTTTAAAAATGAGTAGTTTACCCTTTTACCTGTCCATGCCTCCTCTGGAATACCACCATCCAAGGAGCTTGAAGGCCCTTTGTTTATTAGATAAAAAAAAGTATCTACATCATTTGCCCAAAATTGTAAAGGAAATCCTGCATGCAATCTCATGCACCTCGCATGCTCCATGATTGTTATATTCATCCTTTCTGACACACAATTTTCTTGTGGTGTTCCTGGAACTATCTTCTCGCTGAGAATTCCATTCTTTGAATAATACCTATCAAACTCTTTGCTACAATATTAACCTCCATTGTTTTATCTAAGACACTTCAACCTTTTTCCTATCTCATTTTCAACCAAAGCATCCATTTCTTGGAAGTATCAAATACATCAGATTTATTTTGAATACAATAAACAGGCTTTTCTGGTCGCATCATCAATAAAAGTAACATAATAATGAGAGCCACTGAGAGATGATACCTGAGCAGTTCCCCATACATCTGTACGCACAAGCTCTAATTTTTCGCTCTTCTTTTCTTTCCCAACTTTGAGGAATCTGACTCTCTTTTGTTTTCCATAAACAAAATTCTCACTGAATTTTAAGTCAACATGCTTCAAACCTGGCAACAAATTTCTTGAGTGAAGAATCTACATCCCCTTCTCACTCATGTGCCCAAGCCTATGATGCCACAATGTCGTATCTTCTCCTATAGAGGTTAAAGCATTAATAGAATTAGAAATGCCATTACATAAATACAATGTACCAACCTTTTCTCCTTTTTCTATTACCAGGGCTCCTTTAGTGACCTTCTAGGTTTTATCTGTAAAAGTAGTCACACAAACTTCACCTCCCAACTGCCTTATTGAAATTAGATTTCTTTTTAGATGTGGTACATGCCTTACCTCCTTCAATAGCCATTTATTTCCATTTTGTTGTTTTATGAATATTGTACTCATTCCAATGATTTTACAAGGTTTATCATCACCCAATCGAACCTGTCCAAAATCTCCTTGAACATAATCATGAAAATGTTTCCTATCAGGTGTGACATGGAATGAGGCCTCTGAATCTACCACTGAGGCATCAATAATATTTTCTAATGAAATAATTAAAGCATCTTGTAACGCATCACCTATCACATTCTCTTCATGATTGTTTTCTTGTTGCGTGTCTCCTTCTTTTCCCTTCCGAGACTTGCAGTCTTTCTTCAGGTGTTCTTTCTTCCCACATTTCTAGCACACTATCCCTGATCTGGACTTGGATTTTCCTTTCCTTAACTTACTGCGATATCCTACGCTCTTTCCTCTTTCCATTTTTTTTCCCCTAGTCTCTATAGTAAAAGCATTCCCTGATGTCTCACCGGAGCTTTTTTGTCACATTTTCTCGCTAAGGATTGCACTGAAAAAATCATCAAAATTTAAAGTACTAGATCCAGAGGCAGAGTTACTAATGGCCATAACTAAACCATTCCAACTTTCTGGTAATGAGCACAGAAATAAGAGAGCCCTAACTTCGTCATCAAAAGTTACCCCTACAAAACTTAACTGACTGGTAACTATATTAAATTCATTCAAATGATTAGCAATAGATCCACCTTCTCACATCTTCATATTAAATAAACGATTCATAAGAAATACCTTATTGAGGCCGAGGGTTTTTCATATAGTTTGGCCAATGGCGACATTAAAACCTTTGTTGTCATTTCCTTTAAAATATTAAAGGCTACCGATATCGTTAGGCATAGCCATATTGTTCCAAGTGCCTTTCTATCGAGAATATCCTATTCTATGTTTTTCATACTCGTGAACTTCTTTGTCTTTCCACTTAATGGATGGTACATATCTTTTTGGTACAAATGATCTTCCATCTGCGTCTTCCATAGCTGGTAGTTTTGGCCGTTAGAATTTTTGACCCTAAACCTACCATCTTCCGCCATTTCTCCCACTTGAACTAGGAACCCTTCTCTCCTGTGAGTTTATCAGCCAAATAGACCTTCGTCTCTTATACTAGTTGTTAGAAAATTATATATTACAGAGCAATGGAACACATAAAATATATTGCAGAAATATAAACACAGAAAACACATAGAACAAGAGAGACACAAATATATGTGGTTCACCCAATTTTGGCTACATCCACGGAGAAACAACCAGTCCTTCCTTTTATATTATCCAGTAAAATGAAGAGATACAACCTACAACAGATCCGTTGTAATTCCCTCTTCTCTCTCACACAATCTCCTCTCTCTTTCTTACTTAGAATACATATCTACATAGACCCAATACAATTCCCTCATATATAGTGAGGGGTTGCCTTCTAGGGTAAAAAAACCTAAATTAGACATAACTTCTACCATTAGATCTCTACCTAATGATGACCTAGATTGACTACGAAATTACAATATTTTACAAGGCGATTTTACATCTACTTTTAGCTTCGAGGGCATTGCCCCCGATCCCCCGCTAGGGGGGGGCTCCCAAAGATCGCAACATCCCCCCACTGGACCCCTCTTGTAGCACAAATATTACGGGTGGCATTGCTGCCACATTACGAATTGGGGTCCAATGCGGTGATACCTCTAAATAAAGAAGATAATTAGGCTCCACACCCAACATGATCAAACCCAAAGAGAATGTTGAAAATGAAGCCTTCCAAGGATGTGATGCAAGATTAAAATATGATTTGACTCAGGTTGTTAACACCTATGATAAGATGTTTCGATAACCTAAAGGATTTCCTCCTAATATAGGAATCCAACGTGAGATCTAATTGCATCCAGATTGCCCTCTTCCAAACGTTGGCATGTGCAGGATGTCTGTCATCAAGAATGCATAAATCAAGAAACAAATCCAAGAGTTTCTTGATAAATGGGTCATCACACCAACAACATCGTCATGCGAGTCTCCAATTATTCTAGTACCAAAGAAAGATTACACATGGCACATGCATGTGGATTTCAGAGCCTTGGACAAGATCACGGTAAAGAATCATTACCCTCTTCCTCAAATTGATGATTTACTTGGTTAGTTGAAAGATCTTATTTATTTCACTAAGTTAAAATTGAGAAGTGGCTATCATCAAATTAGGATTGTTGAAGGAGACATATGGAAGAAAACCTCAAAAAAAAAGTTTGTTTGAATGGTTGGTTATGCCATTTGGGCTTTGTAATCCTCATGCAATGTTCATGAGTGTTATGAATGATTTCTTAAGACCTTTTCTTGATGACTTTGTGATAGTCTACTTAGATGACATACTGATTTTCAACAAGACTCATGAAGATAATGTCAAGCATGTTATGCAAGTCTTAGATGCATAAAAGAAAGAAAATTTGTTTTTAAAGATGTATAAATGTGAATTTGGAAAAACCTAATTAATATATTTGGGTCATATTGTTCGAGGGGGTGAATTGAAGACAGATCCCTCAAAGGTCAAAGTTATTGTGGATTGACCTAAACCTAATAATGTAACAAAGGTTAGGATATTTTTAGGAACATCCCATTATTGGAGAAAGTTCATTTCTAACTTCTCATCAATTGTAACTCCATTACATACCTTGAAAAGTGTGAAACAGGTTTTTCAATGGGGAGGCAAGTAACATACGTCCTTTGATGCATTAAAAGAGAGAATCAGTACAACACTAGTACTTGCACTTCCTGATATAAGACATCCATTTGAGATAGAAATGGATGTAAGTGACTATGTTATGAGAGCAGTCTTGATGCAACATGGTAAGCCTATTTGTTACCATTCAAAAACTTTTAATATGTAGTAGTTAACTATCCAACATATGACAAATAATTGTATGCTTTGGTGCAAAGTGTGAAAAAATGGAAACACTATTTGATCAGAAAGGAAACTATCATTCACGTTGATCATCAACCATTGCAATACTTGCAATCACAAACCAAGTTACAACAAGCGAGGCGTTTCAAATGGATGGGTTTCTTGCAACAATTCGACTTGGTGATAAGGTATAAGAAAGGTATCTATAACAAAGTTGTTGACATGTTGTCTAAACCAATTTTTAGTGCATCAATTATTCTTAACCATAGATCTATCCTACATGAGATTTATGTTGAACACTATTCTTTAGATGAATATTTTAAGGATGTATATGTAACTTTGTGTCAAGGCAACCAAGTAGAGGAATTAGATTACCATGTTCATGATAAATTGTTGTATCATTTTGGCAAGCTATGCCTTCCACGGGGTGAAAGATTCAACATCGTAAGGGAAGCACATATTTCTCTTATTGATGGCCATTTTGGTGTAGGAAATACGGTTGAACAATTACAGAGGTATTGTTGTTGGCCTCATATGAATGAAAGTGTGTCACGATATGTAAGAGGACGTTCTTTGTGTGCTACTAGTAAGCCTAGCAATAGAAAGTTAGGATTGTATAATCCACTTCTAGTTCCTTCCTGTCCTTTGGAAAGTGTTTCTATGGACTTTGTAGGAGGGCTACCTATGTCTAGGAAAAATCATGGTTATTTTTATGTTGTAGTGGATCATTTAAGAAAAATGTGTATTCTGATGCCTTGTAAGAAGCAGGTTACAACTGAGCAAACTGCACAAATGTTCTTTCAAAATGTATGGGTGCATTTTTTGTTGCCCACATCTATTATTTCTGATCAAGATTCTCAATTTGTCAGGAAATTTTGGTCAAGCTTATGGGGACTCATGGGAACCAAGTTGAAGAAGAGCACAACATTTCATCCACAAACCGATGGTCAGACATAAATGGTGAACAAAACTGTAGTACATCTTCTTTGTGGTTATTGTAGCAAACATCCTAACTTATACTACATTCATCATGCTTACAACTAGGCCAAGCATTCATCGACTCAAACATCTCCATTTGAGGTATGCTTTGAATACTTACCAAAATCTCATTTAGATTTTATCTTTGGGAAAGATGTTGCTATTGATGGAAATAGTGACATAGATCAGGCCAAGTGATTCATTGAACAAGTTCAATTGGTGCATCAGATGGTTCAAGAACAATTGGAAAAGAGTTAATGCAAGTACAAGACAAGGCATTATAAGCATTGTGTTGACCATAATTTTTAGGTTGGAGGTGAAGTTTGGCTTTAGATTAGCAAAGAGAGGCTTCAAGAAGAAGGTAAAAATTTGAAACCAATCAGGTATGGACTTTTTAAGATTTTAGAAAAGATTAGCAATAATGCCTTCTGGTTGGATTTGCCTCCATATATGAAAATTTATGCAGTTGTTAATGTTGAGAATTTGAGATTATATGAGCTTCCTTTGGTTTAAGATCAAGGAGAGAGTTTATATTCCTTCAATTGAAGATTTCTCTTCTGAATTTCTTGAAAAAATTATAGCAAGATACTATCCTTGACAAAAAAACAAGAACCTTAAGAAGAGGGGACGTGGAGTACCTTCGTGTGGGGCTTAAAGGTATAAATCCAAGCAAATCCAAATGGACTAAGATTGGAAGGTGTTGACGTGGCGAATGTTTGCTATGCCAACAAGGGGAACTAATCTGATTGCAGACCCCAATTAGATCTGATTTCATTTGGAATGGCTAGTTCTGATGGGTTTTAAAGGATCTCGTAAACTGTTATATGTGTTGAAAGATTGCTTCTTGGAGGAAGAATTCAATTAAATCAACAAATGAAATAGCTAGCTTATATGTATCAAATCCTATCTAGACTAATTCTAACTACTTATGCTAGTCCTAACTATTCTAATCTATCCTGCATGAGCATAACGAAAGGAGGTTAAACATCATATATAAATTTGAAGTCTTAATGAATCAATTATTGGTTCATAGATGAAAAAGGTTGTATTAAATTTTAATTGCAAACTAATTACTTATATGGGAATACAAATTCCTTTCCATATAAATAAAACTTGCAACTGATGTTTAACAAGGTCTCGAATCAGCAATTTCTCATGAATTAACCATGGTAACAAATCATATTTGAATAACCAAGACTAGTCATGAACTGTCTGTTATCAATATGCAAAAAAAAAATCACATTTATATTTATGCTGGCAATAACATCCCGATTCTAAACACATGAAAGGAGAGGCAAATGAATATGAAAAAGGCTCTTTCTCGACCCAATAGTCTTCTTTATTCACAATAAATCAAAAGTTGTTCTACCCAAAAAAGTCCTCCCTTTATCTCTGGAGGTAATATTTCTGTAGAAGGAACTGACCCTCCCTTTCCTTTAACCTTTCACCTCCCCATTATTTTCAATATACAAATTAGAATATACAATCGTAGAATAGTCGGTGTAACTACTAACATGTAGAGGGCATATCTGTTGGAGCGCTTCATTTCCTGTGGAAATGAATAGATGTTGATTAAAATAGGATGATTGCATGTCATCCCTTCACACTTGTATTGAGTGGATGTTATTCCCTATCATTTCCTGAAGGAAACTGAAGACACTATGCTCATCATCCCACATGTAGCATGATTGAAGGTGTGTCTGGAGGTAATAACATCTTGATGTATCAGCACTGTGCTTCCTCTTGACATGGCGTGTGCCTCCATTATGCACTATGGTGGTTCATATCCCTTTCTGTAGAATATATCTTTGCAATATCGACACCAGTGGTGCAGAGGTGTCATCTTGATATAAATCGCCTTTATCCGCTACCGGGTCCACTCGAACTCGCCTGCAAAAATAATTCATATTAGCTATGATTATGAGAAATATGACAAACATGCTCACAAACAAACCTTGCATTTAGCCACAGTTTCTATTTAATCATGCAATGCAGAGCAACTATAATTATCAAACCACCGAACCTGTTGTGACACATATTCTCGTTGCCCACAATATTCATTTTTACTCAAGGATTGCTTTGACAATGCTTCAGAAGCCGACCATTCACTCTACGGGATTTTCCTTTGAAAACCTGGACCACAACATTTTATCGAAATACATGGGAATACACAGTAAAACTCATGGCCGAACCATAAGGCCAGACTTCAAATAATATAACCCCGAATTTATAATCATCATCAGGTTCGTTGATCGCATCACGCCTTATGTTTAAGCCTTGGGCTCTGCCAATTGCGATTTGCAATAGGCCGGACCCGAAATATATATGTGTTGCGATTAATAGTTCTGGTAGGTTCGCCATATGGGATATTCCTTTGAAAACTCGGACCACAACATTTTATTGAATACACAGGAAAACACGGGAAACCCCGTGGACAAACCATAAGGTTGGACTTAAAATATTATGCACCCAAGCGTATAATTATCGTCGGGTCCACTCATCGCCCCTTCGCATATCAAATGGGCTTCACTTCCACTGCCTACCGATTTTGATTAGCAATAGGCCAGACTTGAAAATTATATATGTTTCACTTAATAATATCGGCGGGTCTGCCATATCTTGGAACGCCTTATGTATGGGCCTCGGGTTCTGCCGATTGTGATTTGTGATTGGGGAGTAGACCCGAAAAATATGTGTTATGATTAATAATCCCGGTGGGTCTGGGGTATTGCAGAACATTGAAGCTTGGGCCAATGCGTGGGTTGAAAGTTCTGATTGTGATATCTAATGCGACCGAAGACTTGATCGCGCTGCAATTATTCATGAGAGACATGCCTTTGCCCTTGATCAATGCAACATGTGATATGGTATGTAATGAGATGACCAACGATTGCGATAAGTGATAAAAGCATGCAAAAGGTGTGAAGGCCGAGGCAAGGCGGAAAAGGTAAGATTTGCGTGCATGTGGAGTGTTTCTATTTCTAAAGCATTGCTACAAAAATAAGGATGCGGTAGAAGGTTTATGAGGATTGAATAAGTCCCGATGAAAGATATCAATGAAAGGCTAGATCAGGTTACAAATGAATCCTTCTGCAGAGGTTTATAAGGGCGGCCTTGATCGTTTAGCTTAAAAGACATAATTCCATGTAACACTCCAGTTAGAAATGAAAGGTGAAACGTCATAGGGGGGCCATTCAAATTTTCCACTAGAGCAAGTTTTAATAGGGTGGTGGTTGTGGCCATAAAAAATGGTGAACCGCTGGGCGAACCAGTTATCTCCATTACCAAACAAACCTTATATCAATAGAACATCAGGGTGTTAAGATAAAATTGAAATGAAAATTGTATATATGGACAGGCATGTGTTCCACCTCAATCATTAATTGCTTTAGGTGGGATAAAGAAAAATAGCTTTAACTTACTGATAAGGTTTTGATAGGCATTCTCTAATGGTAGTATTATGGGATTTATTAACCCTCCTTTACCTATTTTCTACTTTTAAAAATCCTTCCAGGGCCATCACTGGTATGTCAATACCTATTTAGGTGTGTACCTCAGCTCTTTATTTCTCATCAAACTTGATATAGATATGTTTATCTGCACTTTATGCAAGAATTTCAGTGTTATATTTTTGTACAATTGAATGAGGCACAGTCATGAATCATGCCATATTTTTAAACTGCTTAAGCAAGGTTGGGCTTGTTGTGTCAACTGGTACTCGAAACCTACCAACAATCCCTACTCCAATCGACTTCCCAAACAACCTGTCCTTCCAGAATGGCACAAGGACTCAACATTTCATTTTATTTTAAATAAGTCCTTCCAGTTTCAGGCACAAGGACTAGAGCACAATTGGATTTACCATAGGGTATATGACAATGAGCTTAGCCCATGCAAGGATGATTACTTGTAGATGACAGGTATTGGAAAACTTAGTGTGCTGGATGGGACCATTGGAGAATAACTACAAACCTTACAGGCAAGTATAGGCTAGGTCTAAGTGGGATTATTTTTTGAAAATGTAGCGTTCTGCCATGCTAATCCAGCCATGGTTACACATTTTCATTTTACAAAGATGCCCCTACATGCTCCAAGTATCCAAGTTATCAACATATCTTACCTAGTTCCCAACAGATGCTAATGAGTGGCTTCAATTTGAATTCCACAGCTAATTTTCAAGTTCTCACATGCTCATTGAAGGTTTGTTTGGTTTGCAAGGTAATGATGAAATTAGGATCAACAGACTCATCAACAGGTTAATGAGGGAGGCAAAATTTAAAGGTGGTGAGTGAAGGAAATCTAAAGAGAGTTATAAAGTGAAAACAAGAGTGGAGGACTGAAATGTGTTGGCTAAAAAGGACTTAAATTCAAAACAGAAGGAAAATGAACTCTGCAAAAACAACAAGAATGGAAGGGACGAAAATATAACTAAGCTAATCAGGAAAATAAACTCTGCAAAAACAACAAGAATGGAAGGGACGAAAATATAACTAAGCTAATCAGCAAAATAAAATGAATTCTAACCTACTTAGGAGGTAACCACCATGGGGTGGCTATTGGAAATATCTCTTAAGGTGTTGGCCTTTAACATGAATTTTTTCAATTTCTCCCTGTAAAGTTTTCAATCTGTAAGTTCCCTGACCAATTTTTTCCACAACTTGGAATGGGCCCATCCATAAGTGTTGGAATTTAGTGTGTTTACCTTTTGGTTCATTCATCTTGTCCCATTTCAAGAATAGCCATCCTACTTGGTAATCTTTATCTCCTGCTAGATGGTGATCAAACCATCTCTTCACAATCATTTGGTGATTTCTGAATTTATTTCTGGCTTTATTTCTCAATTCCTCCAACCTCACTAGTTGGTTGATCCTTTTTTAAAGTAAGGTTGAAGGGGTCCCTCTTGAAGCTTGGGAGAGCAGTAAGGAGGGAAGAGTAACGTTGGGAGGCAGGATGGCTTCCTTTGCATAGATGATGAAGTATGGGGAGTTTCCCAATGCTACTTTTGGGGTGACCCTGTCGGCCCAAAGGGCGTTTGTTAGAGCATTGTGCCAATTCCTATGGTTGTCGGGAATAAATTTACGGATTGTGCGGATGAGGCTTTTATTTGAGGAATCTGCAACTCCATTTCCCTGGGGGTAATAGTTTGATGCATACCTTATGTGGATTGACTTATCAATAGAAGATTCAATCAATTTCAGTGATGAAAAGTAAGAAGCATTGTCAAATATGAGAGCTTCAAGGATGCCAAACCTGCTGATAATAAATTTCTCAATAAATTATATTACCTTGTCTTCATTTACCTTCTAAAGCGGGATGGCTTCAGTCCATCTGGTGAAGTAGTCAGTCACCGTGAGTATCAACTTATGTTGCTGTGAAGAGTTCGGAGTGATCTCACCTATGACATCTAGGCCCCATTGATGGAACGGGTGATAGATCATAACGGGCTTGAGGGGAACAACTAGCTTTCTTTCTCATCCTGCGGTAGTTTGACATACCTTACATTTCCGAGCATAGGCACGTGAGTCTCTAAAAACTGTGGGCTAATAATATCCAGCTCTTAATATTTTGTGAGCAGTGGTCTCTCCTCCATAGTGACCACTTGCTGGGTCGTCATGCATTTCTTTCAAGACATGATCGGCATCATCCTTTTCCAAACACCTCAGCCAAACTCCATCATAATTTTTCCTGTATAATGTGTCATTAGCCAAGTGATACTGATTAGATTTCAATCTGAGCACTCTCCTTTGTGATGCATAAATGTTCTCAAGATATGATCCCCGTGTAAAATAATAGCGTATGTCGTAATACCATGACTTAGGGTCCAAAGGGACCTCCAACGTTTAGAGCTCACACATTAGCGTCTCATTAGTCCATAGGGGCTCCTCCCTAAATTCCACTTCTGCATTCTGTATGCTCTGTGCTTTTGGTTCTTCGGACGCCCCTTCTTTATCCGCCAAGGCTTTTGCTGCTAGCCTACACAATCCCTACCCTCAAACTATCTTCACTGGCTTAATCTCGAGGTCGAATTGTTGAATTGTGGTTATCCAATTCCCTCTCTGTTCACCCATTTCTTTATGCACAAAGAGGGATCTTATGGCAGGATGGGGAACGATTACTTTAGTCTTGGCCTTAAATAAATAAAGGTGAAAGTGTTTTACAGATTTAAAAACTATAAAGCCTTGTTTCTCCACATCTGGATAGTTCAATTCTGCTCCCTGAAGATTAGAGCTCATATAAGAGATAGGGACTTCATTGCCATCATCATTTTTTTGGGTGAGGATTATGGCATATGAAACATCAGAGGTGAAAGTGTATAATAAGAATTCCTTGTTGAAATTGGGGCTGACCAAAGCAAGGGCTTTTGCGATGACCTCCTTAATTCGCTGAAATGATTTCTTAGCTTCATCGCTCCACCTATACACAACGCCTTTCTTCATCATTAACTGCATGGGATGCACTATTTCTACGAAACATGAAACGAATTTCCTAACGAAATTAATTTTCCTGAAGAAGATTGCATTGCCTTTTTATTTGTAGGGGGTTGTATTCTCATGATGGTCTCTATTCTTTCAAGGTCAATAACAATCCCTTCTTTAGAGAGGATGTGACCCAGTAGTTTCCTTTCTGTAATTGTGAAAATTCTCTTCTTGGGATTCAACGATATTCCACACCTTTGGCATCTTTCAAAAATTTGTTTCAGGTGATCGATATGATCCCTTTTGTGATACGAATACATAGTAATGTCATCCATGTACACTACTACTGATCTGTTAATCTATCTTTGAAAAACTATGTCCATAGCTCTCTGGAATGTGGTGCCTGCATTAATTAGTCCAAAAGGCATTTTACAATATGTGTAAGTGCCCCATTTAGGTTGAAGGTTGTCTTGAGCTTATCTCCATTTTCCACCAACACTTGATTATATCCTAAAAAACCATCCAATAGGGACAACATTTTGGACCCAAAAGCACACTGAAGAATGTGTTCCATAGAAGAGACAGAATAGTTATCTTTCTGCAATGCTTTGTTCAAGTTTCTGAAATCGATACATAACATGATGTCTCCATTTTCCTTTCTTACTACATGAGATTGGCTACTCAGTGGGTGTGCCTGATAGGAAAAATGATTTTTTCATCCAGCATTTTGTTTAATTCTTTCTTCACCAACGGTTCTAGGCTTGGATGTATCTTGTAAATATGGCCTAACATCCTTCTCCAATGGAATCACATGCTGCATAATGTTGGTATAAAAGGCTCTTAAGTCACCATATGTCCATGCAAAGACATCCTTGTACTCTTTAAACAGCTTAACAAATGCAACCCTTTCTTGTGGAGAGAATCCTAAGCCCAAATTAACAATTTTTGGGTCTTCTTTGGTTCCAAGGTTAACTGATTCATACTTCAGGGATGAGCTATGCATTTTGCAGTTATTCGGCTTCTTGAATTTATATGCAGGTCATACCAATGCTCCATCTTGACAATTGATTTGGGAATTATATCAGACTGATCTTTTTCCTCATCTTCCCTCTCATTCATAAACCTATCTTGCTCTTTTTCATCAATGACTGCATTTTTGAATGTCTTCTCACAGTGCAGAAACTCAAGGATTTGCTTTTCATCTTCAAACACCTGCCAATTTGAGATGTTATCAGGCATGGATGGTCTGAAAATCAATTCAACATAATATTTATTCTTGTTTAATCTAAGATCAGGCAAAAGTTTTGAAGTCATACTAGCATCCGATCGGCATCTCGATTTTGCCCTCGAGGTATGTATGTGATATTAAAAGAATCAAAATTTTCAATTAATCTCCATATGTCATGTTGGTATCTTACCAGGTGTGGCGAGTTGCAATGTATCCTTTTCCTTACCTGGTCGACAATTATCTGTGAGTCACCAAAAAATTTAAGATTTTTCACCTTCATATCAATGGCTTTCTTTAGGCCCTGCAGCAAGTCTTCATATTCTGTCGTGTTGTTGGTGCACGTGAACTCCAACCGGCTGGCCATCAAATGTTGACTCCCTTGCGGGTCAATGAGAATGCTCCCAGCACTTGCACCTTCAAGGCAGTTAGAGCCATCAAAATAGAGTGTCCAAAATATAGAATCTAATGTTACATCAATTTAACTACTTTCTACGAACTTATTCCTATCATCTACTATAATACAAGATAATCCATTAGTTGGATTGCAAGGGAGAGCTTCCAACTGTGTGTTTGTCAAAGTTTCTTCAACTGTCTCTGCATGGAATTCTCCGAAACAGGTTTCGATGGCACAAACGTCAAAACTATAATTCCCGAGGATAGATTTGGTAAACCTTACAGGTTCATTAGGGTCATTTAGTTCTGTCACCACATACCTCATGTATCTTTCTCAATCAACCCTCAACATATCACCCTTTCCCTTCTGAGGCAGCAAGAGATGGGACCAATCATGAGAAATATCCATTCAGTTTTGATGACCATTCCCTACTAAGCAGCATTCCATAAGCCTCGAGTATGTCGACTACCACTATGTCAATGACTTGTGAGTACTATGGTTTGGTAGCCATCCGAACCAACACATCTTTCAATTCCCCAATTAGTTTCACATTCGTTCTGTTTAATTGCATAAGTTGAGTTCCAGTTTTCTTGGAGATCGTGTGAAGCCTTTTAGCAACAATGCAAGGCATAACAGTGGATGAGGCACCAGAATCTACCAAGCAATTGTGTACGCTCATGTTGAAGATCTCAAATGTGATAAGGAAAGGTGGAGTCATGGATTTTGATTTCCTTCCTAGCATGGCCGCATTGACATCTTGGGGGGTTCGATTCATTTTTGATAGAGTGGCTTTCATAGATGATGGTGTTTGGGTTGTACTGGGGGTGCTAATAGGTCTGGGTGCTGACTTCTTGGTTTGGCTGCTCAGAATGGTGGGATATTTGCAATTTCGTTCATTCATAGCTTTCAAGAGTAGATATCTTTGTTGCGTTAATTTTAGCAAATTGAAGTATGTGATATTAGCTCGAGATTTCTTAAGATCATCCACAATGTTGTAATCAATGTTATAAACAAGCTAGGGCAAAGTAAACATATCGGTTTTGCCATTCTTAGGTGGGAGTTTACCATTTTGAGTCGCCTTCATTGTAGTCAGAGATCTATTATCTTTCTGTGGATAATTCACAACTGGAGTATTCTTGGAATCACCACTAGGTCTACCCTTCTCAACAGGAACCTTAAGATCGGATGCCTTCAAAGGGCAAACATGTTTCTTTGTCTAGTCTATAGGCTTCATCACATCCACAAGTGGCCCCTTACTTCGTGTGTGGATCTCATTAGTGTGGATTTTTGCCATACTATCTCCTTCATCGTCGTCGTTCTCATTTGTATAGAAATCCCACATTACATTGATTTGAGATTCTTTGTCCAAGGGCTCTTCTACTTGGTATTCTTCCTCATTTTCTTATTCTAGCTCCAACTCCACTATAGGTTCTTTGTTGTTAAGGAGCGATCCAATAACAGCCAACTCTTCCATATTTAAATTCCCTTCATTAGGTGGAGCAAGCAGTGCAAGTTGACCATGACCACCTTCTGTCTTCTTACGATAGTAAGGTTTGAAAGAATATTTGTTGTTATAATCTCTTCCATTCCCACTTCTACTCTCTCCAAAATTCCTTTACATATCGATGGTTGTGTTTGTCAATTTCTTAATGATCTGATGCAAACTTTCCACATCTGTGGTATCCTTTCCTTTGATTTCAGCCCCTTTTTTATCACTCCCATTGTTCTTCTTGGATGATTGAGAGGCTTTCTTTTCTTCGGTTGTATGATGACATGCTGTGAGACTGATCATTTCATTCTCAACTTTTACTCCTTCATCGATAGCACCCTGTAAGGTTTGAGCATTACTCCTTTTGACCCACATCACAGTAGGGATAGGGAGAGCAGTGATGTAGAATTCCATGAGCACCTCCTCAGTAGGTCTAACGTTAGCCAGGATTCTATTGAACAAAGTGTTGAACCAAATGTTGAAATCCTTGACCTTTTCTTTGTTTTCCATTTTCAAACATGATAGTTCTAAAACTAAGGCCACAGGTGTTTTGTCATTGCCAAACTTGTCTAAAAAGGCCTCTTGAAAAGCGACACATGAGGTGATCGATCCTATTCTCGAGCTAAAGTACCATGTGGAGGCCACACCAATTAGAGTAAAAGGGAATAAGTGACATAATACATCTTCATCGACTACCCCCAACATGCGCATAAATAAGAAGAAAGAGTGAATATGGTTATCCGCAGTGTCTCCCCACTCAGGGTTGAATTTAGGCAGCACTCTTTCTGCATTCTTGGGTAAGGAATGCTTCTGCTTAGGTACTGCTACGTAATCTTGAGTGAGCCAGGGAAGGAGTGCTCCTTGAGGAGGTGGGATTTGGTTCCCACCTAGTTGAAGTTGATTCCCACCTGGAAGAGGAACACTAGCCATATTATGGATAGGGAGGTTCTAGTTGAAGGTTTCTTTGAGGTGTCCTTTATTAGGATTTCCCAAACTAGCCCAAGGATTACCTTTAGAGAGTGGATCCTCAGGAATTTCTTCCCAAGGAGTGTTGATACTTTGCAAGGACTCTAGCACAATATCTTCAAGAGATGGGGCTACATATGTCTCTCCATTTATGGAACAGATCCTTGGCTTTCTTTAAGTTGTCAGAGGTAAAGGGTGAAAGAAGGGGAGCTGAGAGAGGGAACGAGCATAAGCCCGAGTAAGTACCATGACCGATTGTTCATGAGTGACAGGATACTCCCATAGTGTCTCTTCTTCGGGTGACCCAAGCACAGGACTTAGAGGGATCTTTGTTTCTTCGAAATGAGGCTTTTCCAAATGGGAGGAAGGATCTTTTTGACCTTTACGATCCATGCATTAATATTTTCAAATCTATGCACGACATTTATAGATGAAATCATAAAAAGCTATGGATGGCGGTTCAGGCCCTCCTTCTAGCACCAATTTGTTGACGCGGCAAATGTTTGCTATGTCAACAAGGGGAACTAACCCGATTGCAGACCCTAATTAGATCTTCTTTCATTTGGAATGGCTAATTCCACTGGGTTTTAAAGGATCCCGTAAACTGTTATATGTGTTGAAAGATTGCTTCTTGGAGGAAGACTTCAATTAAATCAACAAATGAAATAGCTAACCTATATGTATCAAATCCTATCTACACTAATTCTAACTACTTATGCTAGTCCTAACTATTCTAAGATATCCTGTAGGAGCATAACAAAAGGAGGTTAAACATCATATATAGATTCAAAGTCTTAACAAATCAATTACTGGTTCATAGATGAACAAGGTTGTATTAAATTTTAATTGCAATCTAATTACTTATACAGGAATACACATTGCTTTCCATACAAATAAACTTGCAATTGATGTTTAACAAGGTCTCGAATTAGAAATCGCTCATGAATTAACCATGGTAACAAATCATATTTGAATAACCAAGACTAGTCATGAACTGTCTGTTATCAATATGCACAAAACAAATCACATTTATATTTATGCCATCAACAACATCCTGATTCTAAACACATGAAAGGAGAGGCAAATGAATCTGAAAAAGGCTCTTTCTTGACCCAACAGTCTTCTTTATTCACAATAAATCAAAAGTTGTTCTACCCAAAAAAGTCCTCCCTTCATCTCCGGAGGTAATATTTATGTAGAAGGAATTGACCCTCACTTTCCTTTAACCTTTCACCTCCCCATTATTTTCAATATAAAAATCAGAATATACAATCGTAGAAGAGTCGGTGTAACCGCTGACATGTAGAGGGCATATCTGCTGGAGCGCTTCATTTCCTGTGGAAATGGATGGACGTTGATTAAAAGAGGATGACTGCATGTCATCCCTTCACACATGTATTGAGTGGAGTTTATTCCCTATCATTTCCTAAAGGAAACTGAAGACATTGTGCTCATCATCCCACATCTGGAATGATTGAAGGTGTGTTTGGAGGTAATAACATCTTGATGTATCGGCGTTTTTCTTCCTCTTGACATGGCACGTTCCTCCATTATGTGTTATGGTGGTTCATATGCCTTTCTGTAGAATATGTCTTTGCAATATCGACACCGATGATGCAGAGGTATCATCTTGATATAAATCACCTTTATCCGCTACCGGGTCCACTCGAACTTTCCTGCAGAAATAATTCATATTAGCTATGATTATGAGAAATATGACAAACATGCTCACAAACAAACCTTGCATTCAGCCACAGTTTCTATTTAGTCATGCAATGCAAAGTAACTATAATTATCAAACCATTGAACCTGTTGTGACACATATTCTCGTTGCCCACAGTATTCATTTTTACTCAAGGATTGCTTTGACAATGCTTCAAAAGCCCACCATTCACTCTAGAGGATTTTTCTTTGAAAACCTGAACCACAACATTTTATCGAAATACATGGGAATACACGAGAAAACTCACGGCCAAACCATAAGGCTGGACTTCAAATAATATAACCCCAAATCTATAATCATCATCGGGTCCGCTGATCGCGTCGTGCCTTATGTTTAAGCCTTGGGCTCCATCGATTGCGATTTGCGATAGGCTGGACCCAAAATATATATGTGTTGCGATTAATAGTTCCGGCGGGTCTGCCATATGGGATTTTCCTTTGAAAACCCAGACCACAACGTTTTACCGAATACATATGA
The DNA here is from genome assembly GCA_000404065.3 of Pinus taeda. NCBI lineage: Eukaryota > Viridiplantae > Streptophyta > Pinopsida > Pinales > Pinaceae > Pinus > Pinus taeda. Next base: position 86,892 of record APFE031262343.1, read on the forward strand.
AAACATGGGAAAACCCGCGGTTAGACCATAAGGCAGGACTTCAAATATTATGCACCCAGGCGTATAATTATCGCCGAGTCCACTCATCGCCCCTTCGCATATCGCATGGGCTTCACTTCCACTGACTTCCGATTGCGATTATCGATAGGCCGGACCCGAAAAATATATATGTTGTGCTTAATAATATTGGCGGGTCTGCCATATCGCGGAACACCTTGTGTATGGGCCTCGGGTTCCGTCAATTGCGATTTGTGATTGGGGAGCGGACCTGAAAAATATATGTGCTTTGATTAATAATCCTGGCGGGTCCGGGTATCACAGAACGTTGAAGCTTGGGCCGATGTGTGGGTTTAAAGTGTTGATTGCGACATTCCGAGCCAACCAGTGATTGCGATAAGTGATAAAAGCATGCAAAATGTGTGAAGACCGAGGCAAGGTAGAAAAGGTAAGATTGTGTGCATGTGGAATGTTTCTATTTCTAAATCATTGCTACAGAAATAAGGATGTAGTAGAAGGTTTATGAGGATTGAATAAGTCCCGATGAAAGATATGAATGAAAGGCTAGACTAGGTTACAAATGAATCCTACTATAGAGGTTTATTAGGGGGGCCTTGACCATTTAGGTTAGAAGACATAATTCCATGTAACACTCCAATTAGAAATGAAAGGTCGAACGTCATAGGGGGCCCATTCAAATTTGCCACTAGAGCAGGTTTTAACAGGGTGGTGGTTGTGGCCACAATAGAAGGGTGAGGGAACTATAACCTCATATATTTTTTGACTAAAAATAGTCTTCTGGAGGTCCAAAAGATTCAAAATCCTCTAATGTGGAGGAGTGATCCAAGGGATCAGTAAAGTGCTCAAAATTCAATGTGTTCAAAATTTCTTGAAACTGGTGCCAAAGCATAGAGCTCGTCGACTAGAATCCAACACAACTTGATTCGCTCAAAACCTATATCATATGCTCTCAATATCGTGTTTTGGTCGTTTTCCCAAACATGTCAAATTTTTGTAGGTTGGGTGTAGGATTGTTGACTGGATAGTCCATATGATGACTTAGTAGGCTAACTGGACAAGCTAACTATACCTCGGGCCAATGGTAGGCTGTCAAGTAGCTTCACTGGATTTTTTTAGAGATTGATGGGTTTTGATTGATTGTTGGAATTTTTTAGTTGAGTAATGGATGGGTGCCACATGGCCTAATCATGGGCTGCCACATGGCACACAATACTATGAAAATTTTTGGTTAAGGGTTGAACTGGCCTCCACGTGATTCAAAAACAAGACCTCATGCACATAATTCAAGCACCTTACCAATAGGTTGTGGGGTGGTTCTTAATAACGTTAGCAGAGAAAATATATTTAAACCTTCAACAAAATATTTTTGAGGGAAGGGGTCGGGGCTGAATCCCTAGCTCCTAGTCATGACATAACCCACAAGACCACGGGCGAAGCGACCAAGGGCTCAGGGCTCAGCCCCAACCCAAGGTCTAACCATATGGCATATAACCATAGGCGGAGGCAGGGCAGAACTTGGCGGTCAAGTGCGAGAATTTGGGGGCTAGCCCCGAGACTTATGACACAAAAAAACCATGGCTCGAAAGACTGGGGGGCTATGCCAATGGGCACAAGTGGTTAGCCCCAACCCCCGAGTGCATTGCCCCATATGGTAATATTTTTCCACCCGAACTCATCATTATGCATTTAACGATCCAACAAGTTGCACCCAAACCAATGGGAATATCACCAGTGCCAAGTGAAAATGGCACTTGATGGTCCCTAGAATAATGGAATTTGTAGAACAGTTAGCATAGGATTCCAGTTTGTAGAGCAATTAATAGAAAAACTTCTTTCGAGCATAACTTCTTTAGTTTTTGGCCAAATTGAGCCCAACAAGAGCCCAACTTGGGGTTATTTAACTATTCCAGAGCCATTGGAGACATTATTTTTACATTATGAGTATTGAAAATCCATGTAAACACAAATTTGAGCACTTAATGAAAGAGGTCCAACATTAGAAGCGAGACTAGGAGATGTAGCACAAGAGCGGTGAACTCCTTTATCATTTTGTTGTCTTTTATTACTGTATATGATATATTTGTCTCTATTTTTATGTTGTAAACTGAGTTTTAAAACCATTATTTTATGGGCTTTTTCAAATTGATCTATTGCCTAAAAGACATAAAATTTTACTTGCATATTTTCTATCACCTTCAAATTTGTATAACCAATCAATAAAACAAATTTCGATGTGCCCCATGGACAATAATGCCATTTGGATTGAAGAATGACTCAAGATAATTTCAAAAGAGGATGGAATATATTTTTAGAGATTATCCATGGATATTAATTTATATTGATGACACTCTAATTTGCTCGAAAATATCCAAGAACATCTCAAACATTTGCAGAAAATTTATGATCTTGTATATCGACATGGCGTAGTACTTTCTGCAACAAAGTGGAGATAGGAAAGACAATAATTGAATTCTTGGGATACAAAATAACAAAAGGGCACATTCTTCTTCAGGAACATGTCCTGGAAATCTCCCAGAACTATCGAGACAAGTTATTAGATAAAATACAATCACAAAGGTTTTTAGGAATCCTAAATTATATTAGACCTTTTTATAAAAGGAAAGCCTCTGACATACACATTTTACAACAGTGACCCAAGAAAAATCCTTCAGCATGGTCTAAAGAAATGACAACAACAACCAATAATATTATGAAAAAAGTCTAGTCATTTCCTCCTCTTTCTCTACCAACTGAAAAAGGTAGATATATAATAGAGACTAAGGCCTCAAAAGATGGATGGGGAGGAGTATCACTAGAAGAGCTTGAAGGAAAAGAAGAACTTTCAAAGGAGCATAATTAAATTATCCTTCTATCCACAAAGAATTGTAAGTTAAAGCCTGCTAAATTTACAGTTAGGACAAATTTAAATATTTTGGTGGGCATGCTAAAAACAACAACTCACTAATAGACAACCTGAATACCCATGTACAAAAATGGGTTGTTCAGTTAGAGAATTTTGATATTGATATTGTACATAAAACAAGATATTTGAATTGTATAGTAGACATGTTTTTTAGAGAAGCTCAAGATAAAAATGACATATCTTTGTTCATGTTATCAAGTGCAAAAGTGGAAAAGGTAAAAGAAGATTTTAAATGCATAAAACTATTTTTTCCCTTCTCCCGAATCTACAACAAAAGAATATATATAGACTTTAAGATTGTACAAGAAATCATTTCTAGTCCCTTAAAAATAAATATTTTTGAGAGATTGGAAAGAAAGTAATTTTGGTAAATTAATAATGCTTATAAGTTATTGGTCAAAAGTTTGAATTGATGAAGAAGAGAACGAGTGTTATTCTTCTGGCTCTAACAAAACATTATAATTTAATTAAATAATTTAATCAAGTTAACAAAACATTATATTACCCAATATTTTAAAACATTTTTGTCAAAGCTATAAAATATAATGAAAGGGCATTCATTTTTACTAACTTCTTCTAAGACTTTAGTTGCAAAATTGCAAAGCATCAACAATTTTTATAAATCTACAGACATGCTTGTAAAGCTAATAATTCTATAGGTATTCACTACAACACCATATATAAATCTGCTACTAAGATACTATATGTAAAATGAAGACCACTTCATAAATCATGATGACATGTCAAAAACCTATACAATGGAAAAACATAAATTTGTTACCCTACACTTGAATATTGATTGCAATTGGCTAGTTCAATCTCACTTGGTAGTCAATTTATCGAGAGAAAACCCAACTCCTTTTATCGAGAGAAAACCCAACTCCTTGATTAAGACTCACTCAAAGTCTTCCATAACCAAAATAACCCCAACCCCAACCACAAATTTACATAATTCTTCACCACTAAATCATTAAACAACACAAACCTCTAATCTCTAGTCTTTAACTCACAATCTTGTTAACCATTGATCAACCAACTAATTAATCTTCCTAATCTCTAACACATTAAATTCCTAACTACTATGGTAAATATAGTCAAACATCCTAAGCTATGGTAAAATATAATTAACCTTTCTTGTTTGATGATAATAACCGCTAAGAAGTTGGTTCCAAGTAACTTTGTTATATTGCAATTCATTGAATATGTTAAGCATACCAAAATTGACATACAAAGGGAAGGTTACTAAGATGACCTTATCTAATGATGTTTTCTTTACAGCGTATAAATTACTTTAAGATTAAAATTTTGGTATTTCACTCTTGGAAAAACCATTGTAAAAGAATCACAACTTTTTGTTATAATGTTTGTACACTATTCATTGTAAAATAACACATAAAAAGTATTTGGCCTCTTTCAAAGCAATCAATGATTATAATAAATTTAGAATTTTCCCACTAGTTAGAATTCAATGATAAATTTTTAATTAAGAATGTATAAATAATTATCAATATTATATGTGTATATATGTTCATATATATGTTTTTTTAATGTGTATAATGTTCTTGTTATAGATTAAATAGATATCTTTTTGAATATTTCTTATTTAATCTTAATTATGAATGTTTTGTTTGTTAAATTGTACAAGTCTTTATATGATTGTATGGTTAGCTTTTGGCTTAAAAAACCTTTATTCAAAGGCATACTGGAGAAAAGTACAGTCAAATCCAAACTCTCTATAATTCAGATTAAGAATCCAGTCCAACCCAGTCCAGTTTACCCGAAGCGCTCTCGAGAATTCAAGTTAAGTAAAACAATATTTTGACAATTATATAAACCCTTGCGTAATGTAGAACAGTGAAAAATGTTTTGTACTTTTCACATATTTATAGTCCAGGGCACTTTCAACGACAATATTTTATTAAGGTCGGCTTAAATCCTTTATAAAAGAACATTTTGTGTGGCCCAAATTCTTAGGTAAATGCTAAAAGATTTTATTATTAAGATTAACTTAAATCAAAGCGGTAGTCTAAAGTTTATAAGTTGTTCAGAAAATAATAAAAATATTGGTAGGATTTTGAAAAAAGCTGGCAGAAATTTTTAGAAATTTTGGTTATAGTCGTCCAACTTCACGTGAGGATTTTGATGGTGTTGAATCTATTTCCACCATAAAAAAATCATTCAAACACTTCCAAGATTTCTTGATTTTTTTTCATTCGATGTGAGAATTTAGTCATTGGAGAGAAATTGTGACCTACAAAGCCTAAATAAAATGAATCCATTTAAAATAGTACAACCACATTAAAAATATTAATGTGGTTGATATAGTGGAAGGCTTCATAAAAAGGTTATGGGTCGACTTTAAATTGAGGGAAAAAAAAGAAAGAATTACACATCTTATTGTAAAATGGACCATTTTGTTAAATAAAATTTGCTTGTATATTAATTTCTTCATCTAATTAGAATATTATCTTATTAGAATTGGAATAATCTCAAATTCTTAGGAAATTGGTGGGTAGGAAGCCACTTGGCACGAATCTAATTTAACTTGAGAAAGAAAAAAAAGAATTACACATCTTATTGTAAAATGGACTATTTTGCTAAATAAATTTTTCTTATATATTAATTCCCTATCTAATTAGAATATGAACTTACTGGAGTGGGAAAATCTCAAATCCCTAGGAAATTTCTGTACGAATAAAATTTTTTAAATTTATTAAAAGTCAATGCAACCTAACAAACTTTGTAACACAACAACCATTGATAAGCATTAAGACCAAGCATATGGTGAGCATATTCCTTCCAAATCAATCTAGGACATAAATTAAAACTATATATATATATAGTATATATATATTATATATATTATAAAGTCAACAAATCCTCATCCACCTTAAGTTGAAATAATTATTAATTTATAATAGCACATATCCTCATCCATCTTAAGTTGAAAATAATTATTAATTATATAGCTCGGCCCCATAGATCAATTGATGATGGTTATGAAAATGAAGCATTGTGTTATAAGAAATTATAGATTCAAATCCTCTATGAGTTTACTTGTGGCTTGGAGTTGACAAGGGGTTATAGTGGTAGTGTTTGGAATCTACCACATATTAGGTGAGTATGAGACCTACTTTAAAAAAAAAACAAAACAAAACAAAAACAAAAACAAACAAACAAGTACTATTAATTTTAATAAATTATAATTATTTTAAAAAATATATAAGTGATCAAAATTATATGAATATCACAAAGGTATATAAGATAAAGAAGAGTTATGAATCCCACTAACTTAAGTATAAGCATGAGGCCTTCACTGGAAAGCAATACCGTACCACGTGGGTTCACACTGGGGGATGTATCTTGAGGAAAAAATGACATAATATATTGGGCGACATATAGGGGTAAAGGGATTTTATATTGGCAAGTATAAAAAATGGAGCTCAAGGTTAATGAAAAATTATAAAGGGATATAAAAAATTCTAATGAAAAAATGGATACCTATAATATTTAGTGAAAGTAAAAGTTTTTTAAGTTGGGAAGATGTATTGGGTTTGTATTGGTAGGGGGTCAAATAACATGATTTGTAGAGGTATTTTCCAATATGTAGACAAATTAGGGGTATTGTTTAGTATGCCATGAACACACATGATATGTTAGAGGTTCATTGAGTGAAGCCCACAAGAGTATGAGAAAGTTCCCCTACTCCTAGAATGTACGTGTTCATTCATTTAGTGTTTTTTTTATGTGATTAGTGTTTCCTTTTCTAGTATGGATATGTAAATTAATTTTAATAAATTGATGACAAGACAAATCACATAAGAAAAACATATCAAAATAAGTTTAGTGACACTACTAAAACATATAGATCAAGGTTCTTGTATTAGACTTAACTTTTTATTCTTGGTGACTTCTATCCAGTCCTCTTGCTAGTGCTAGAATAACAACACTAGTTATTGCAATGCTCCTTACAATTATGTAGTTTATTCATTTTCTTAAAAGTTTTCTTAGATTTAGTTTAATGATTTATTCTTCCTATTCTATGGCATCATCCTAGCATTCATTTTCTTCTATTGAAGTGTAAGGAGAAGGAAGCAATATTGGATATTTTACAAAGAGATGGTTGAGATTATTGTTTCTTAATTGTCCTTTTATATATTTGCGAGTTTGTTTGAATCTGGAGGATTATGTGATGGAGAGGCATATTTTTGTACTTGGAGAGATGTTAGTGGATTTTGTTCTTTTTCCAATGGTTCTTCTAGAATCTTTAGAGCGCTCTAAGATCCTTCACCTTCAAGACTATCAAATGGGACATTACATGAGGTATGGTGATGTTCTTTTTCTCTCACCCACTAGATGGGATTATCATGGGGATTTTTAATAGATATTATCTTCCTAACCTTTGGAAAGTGGGCTATCATGTGATAAATTTCCAAGTGAGTCCTCCTTTAGAAAAAAACCCATTCAAAGGCTAAACCTTCTTCATAGTGGTATTTAGTTGTTATTAAATTCATTGATTCTAAGAACCTTTATTGACATGTATATCCATGTAGTTTTGAGCACATATATTGATGTAACTCCCTTGCATTCCTACGCTACAAAAGTGAAATTTTCCTAGCATGTTTAAATTTCCCTTAAGGAGTTGAAACCCCAAAATTGCATATCAAGATTGGTCATCCTTAACCATGTAACAAGGTGGTAGAGTGAGTCTCGAAGGAAGGATCGTGAATTGAGTTCTAGAGCTTCATGTAAAGCCCAACATTGCCCCAAAATCAAGGAACATATTTAAGGATAATTTTAATCCTTAACTAGATCAAATTCCACAATAAAGAAACCTTTCTGATGGAGCTAGATGAAGTCTTCTTTATTGGTTATAGAAATGAAAACCTGTTCCAATATGAACCTTTAACATAGGCCATTGAATCTATGAATTAAATCATTTCTTGTGAAGTACTATGATCTACAACTGGCATTAGATACCACTAGCATAGTTAATATTAGGGCCTCTTGAACAATATCATTGAAGGTGAGAAATCCATTGCTCAGTCCCTTGTGAGAGCAACTTGGAATGTCTTATTCTATCTTATTAAGGGCATGGCCATGAGTTGAAATAAGGAATGCCCTAACATAGTTGTGATATTTGCAACATATATGGAAATGCACATGATTATGAAGGTGGCCTAAAAGTAGTTTCTAGAAGGTGACAACATGGTAAAGAGGATGGTGTTAGGTTGCAATGTAGTGAAAGCTGGATATGGGCCCAAATATGAGGTTGAAGTAGCGTGTACAAAGGTTGAGGCATTAATATGGAAATGGAAATATTGTTGATAGAGCTTAGGGCAACATTGAATAATAAACTATATCATGTCCCACTTTTCATTTTATCGTTACAAAACAAATATTTATTATTATAATCAATCTAAACCATTACTTGGCCCAAGCTTATGTTAGTTGCATATTCCAACAGAAATTGACCATGGAGAAAAGTCAATAGATGACTTTTCTCCATGACTAATGGATACGAGGAATCTACAATTAACATATGGATGCCCTATTTCTTGTTGTTAGGTTTCTACCTAGCTCATAGAAAATGAGGATGCCACTTTTGATCATCTTGACCCACCAAACTCTATGATTATTCCACCTTTTATCATATAATTGACTTTTATTTATGCCCATGGGATGCTGGAATCTGCAATCGACATAAGGATACCCAACTTATTAGCATGTTTCCATATCACTCATAAAAAATGGAGATGCCACCTTCGTTCATCTTGACCCACTAAACTCTATGATGATGCCGCTTTTAATCATCTTGATTTGCTACACACTACTAAAACACAACTCATTAATAGTATTTTATTAATACATCATTTTATATTTTTTAATGTAAAAAATTAATATATAAACATTTTTTTTCCTAATTCAAATATGAATATTAACCAACATTTTTTACTGAAATAATATTTCAAAAGAATGTGGGGTGGTTGTGATAATCCTCAAGCATACATATCCAAAATAAACCATGATATAGGGCTCATGAGCATCCTCCTCCTAGTTTTATGAGGTTGGCACACAACCCACTCTAATCCCACATGCACAACAAGAGAATGTAAAGGAGAGCATTCCTTGGTGAAATTTATGACACATAAACATGTAGACCCTTGGAGGTACAACCTAGTAAGAATATGTGAAAATATGTGCCATTGGTCTCTCTAGAATGATGACTTTCCTCATACTCATGGAATTATTCTCAGGAGTTGCTTGCATTATTTTGGATTCCTCTGCCACTTAAAATTTTAATACAAACTTGATATTTCTATACCATGGTGGTTTTGGGTTCTTTTGAACTTATCCATGAAATGGATTTCATGCTCATGAAAGTGTTGAAAAATGCAGTAAGAAATTCACAATTTGATTTTGCCTTGATTACATTGAGAAAATTTGAATTTCCACATCAACAGACAAGTTGGATGCAATTATCTTGTGTGACATGGCTTGTGTCACCTAATTTACTTAGTAAACTAGAGTTGGAGGAGTTAGAGTTCAGTTAAGAATGTGTGATTGCTAATTTGTGGTAATCAAGGTTAGTTAGTTCAATTTGTTTTCAATTAAACTAGTTCCAACTGTTGGAGGAACTAGTGGAAGGTCAGTTGTGCAGTGAGACTTCAGTCTAACTCAGTGATCATATAGTTAACTGATCATCCAACCTAAAATAGCTAGTGCATGCAAAGAATTTGAGTTCCCCAGCTGTGGTGGAGATTTCAAGGCAGTGTAACATCAATTGTAGACTAGTCTTGAGTGTACACGTGTTTCATGCAGTCAGATGATCAAAATTGGGAATTGTGCAAACAATTTTAAAAATTCCTAAATAATAGGGGTATAATTTCTCAAGGAATTGTGGAAGGATATAGGGGCTCAAGAAGAGGAAGAAATTGACTAAGTTAGGGTCAGAACTTCTCAGTGACTAGAGAGATAGGTTATTCACTTTCAGGTTGTGCATAGTTGAGCAAATCAACTGTAGTAGCAGTAGATTGTGTGCATGTGTGTTATTTCTCATCACATGTTTTTGATTGATGTTCTAAATTGTGAATTGAATTCTGCAGAGAAGTAGAGTAGATTTGTGTCTTGTGATTTTGATTAAAACTTCATGATCAGTTGCAAGTATACATTATAATTTCTACATGGTATCACAGTAGGGTTCACATTAGAACAAGAATTTGAAAGTTGTTTCTTAGGATGTTCAAATTTGCAGATCAGTGTAGCAAGAGATCTTCATAGTTGGGAAGATGACCTTCAACAGGATGAGACTAGAGTATGCCTTGAAAGGAAGCTCTAATTTCATTACATGGAAGGATCACATTGAGGCAGTGTTGGATGACAACGGATTTCTAGAATACATCAAGAGATATCTTGCAAGACTAGCGGAATCCGATGCCCAAAACCTAGCCCAATGGAAGAAATATGTACTCAAGGCGAGGAGAATAATCTTGGAGGGAGTGCGAGACCACATTGTCAAACATATCCATGGGAAAGAAACTCCTTGTGCAATGTTGTAGGCACTAACAAATCTGTTCCAGAATAATAGTGGCCATAGTAAACTGCCACTCAAGGATAAACTTTGAAATATCAAGATGTAGAAGAATGACACTATTCAACAGTATCAGAGTAGGTTCACACAAGTTCATGATGAGTTTGTAGTATTTGATGTTACTGTTTTAGATGATGACTTGGTAAGGCTATGCCTTCTAGGTCTTCCCAAGATCTAACATAACTACCAGGATTTGGTGAAAGGGGGGGAGAAACTACCAAATTGGGAACACTTATGGTTTGATTTGGTATACGTGGAAATAACACGGAATACCAAAGATGGAACTTCATCCAAGGGTGAGGATGAAGAAAAATTTGCATTGGTTTGAAAGGGAAAGAAGATAAAAGGGAATAAATATCAAACCAAACCAGAATGGAGCCAAGGGGGCAAGAAGAATTATTTGTCCAAAATTAAATGCTTCAATTATCATGAATTTAAGAACTATGCCACAAAGTTCCCACACAAAAATTCAAGCAAGAAGACCTCAGGAGGAGTAGTAGGTGAAGCTTTGGCTTCATAGTTTGAGCTTGAATTCACAGTTATCGCATGCATGGCCTGCACAATGATGGGGAGGGTGTGGTACTTGGACTTTGGTGCCTCGTTCTAGATGACGATGTGTAGAGACATTTTCAGTGACCTAGAGGAGAAAGATATCCAGTTGAAAAACAAGTTGGGGGGCGACAAAAGGTACAACTTGAATGATATTGGTATCGTTACCTTTCAGAGGGAGTCAGGCTCCCCTCTCAGACCCAAGGATGTCATGTTTGTTCTAGGCCTAAATAATAATCTCATCTCTATTGCAGTTTTTGAAGACTATATTTATGGTGTGATCTTCAGCAAAGGGAAATAATTCCTAAGACACATAGTCAGGGGACAGGTGAAGCAAATTTAGGTTCATGTGAAGAACCTATATAAGATACATGTGGAATATTGTGTTGCAATATGAACTAAGGTGTAGAAAGCACAGATAAATGATTTCGGTGAACTTTGGCACATAAGACTTAACCATTTTCATCATGGCACCTTGAAGATTATGTGCCAAATAATCACTGGCCTCCCCAAAGGATCACTTGAGCATCAAGATGTATGAAAATGATGTACATTGGGGAAGTACACAAAATCCACATTCCATGATCGGGACAAAAAAGCAAATGCAACCTTGGAAAGGATCCACTCTTATGTATGTGCACCTTTCTTGATAACCTCCATTACCAGAAACAAATATTTTGTCATTTTTATTGATGACTTTTGAAGGAAGTGTTGGATATTCTTCACGCGGAATAATGATGAGACATTCTCCAAGTTAGTAGAATTCAAGGCACTGGTTGAGAAATAAACCTACAAGAAATTGAAGGCTCTCAGGAGTGATAATGGAGATGAGAATGTTTCGAATGAATTCAAAAAATTATGTGTGAGAGAAGGCATTCTAAGAGAGTTGAAAACACCCCACAACCCAAAGTAGAATGGGGTGGATGAGAGAAAGAACGATAACATTGTGGGATTTGCGAAAGATATGCTACATGACCAAGGCATACCTTTGCATATGTGGGCTGAGGCATGCAACACAATAGTCTACCTACAAAACTAGAGTCCTCATCATGTTCTTGGTATGATTACCTTGAAGGAGGATTTCTCTGGGAGGAAGTCGGATGTGTCACACTTCAGGATTTTTGGAGCCTCTGTTTACTGCCATATCTCTAAAGAATCAAGGAAGAAGCTTGAGCCGACAACAAAAATGGGGGTATTTGTGGGTTACAGGGGAACTCCTCACAACTACCATGTGTACTTGTCATCCCTCAAGATGGAAGTTGTGTGAAGGGATGTAAATTTTGATGAAGAGAAATAAATGTTGTGCTCTCTTGAGAAGGAGCTTTAGATCCCACCAGAAGAGGAGCTTTTAGCTACAAAGGAGGAGCCTCAAGAAGTTTTGGAGGAACCAAAAATCGAGGAGCAGAGAGTGGAGACATCCACTCAAGAAGAACCATCCAGAGAAGGTATAAAAAGAACTAAGGAAACTGATAGATTTGTGTAGGATGTGAGGGAGAATGTGGGAGATCCTTCAAATTTGCATAGGAAAAGGAGGTCCCCTGAGAGGTACACTGGATACATGTCTCTAATGAATGAGATTGTAGAGACTGAGCCATCCTCTTTTGAGAAAGTAGTAGAGAAATCTATATGGGTTGATGCAATGGTGGAGGAATATGAATTCATTGTAAAGAACAATGTTTGGGAAGTGGTCCCAATACTAGCAAATAAATCAATTGTGGGTTCAATATGGATCTTCAAATTTAAGCATGAAACAAACAAAATCTTAGAGAAGCATAAGGCCATATTTGTGTCCAAAGGATTCTCTCAAGTTGAGGGAATTGACTATGAGGAGATCTTTGCTCCTTGAGCAAGGTATTCATCCATTAGAGAAATTCTTTCTCTCGCTGCACATATGGGGTGGAATATCCATTGAATGGATGTAAAAACAACATTTCTTAATGGGGTTATTGAGGAGGAGGTGTACATCGAGAAACCAGAAGTTTTTGAGACATTTTATTGAGATTCTCATGTGTGCAAACTCAAGCGAGTGTTGTACGGTATAAAAAAGGCACCATGTGCTTGGTACATCGGGATTGGCAACTATCTCACTAGTTTTGGCTTCACCAAAAGTGAAGCAGATGCAAACCTCTCTCACATATTGGTAGAAATTCAATTACTTATTATTGCCTTATATGTTGATTATTTGATTTTGACTGGTGATGAGAAGTTGATTAGATCTTGCAAGGAGGACCTTGCAAGGGAATTTGAAATAAGGGACATGACTCTCATGCACTACTTCCTCGGGTTGGAGGTATGGTAAGGCGATGGAGAACTATTTGTGTCTCAAGGAAAGTATGTAAATGAGATACCACAAATATTCCACATGGATAGTTGTAAACCCATGGAGACACCTCTAGAGACCAACTGGAGGAAGGAGGATTCCACTTCAAGTGAGGAAGTTGATGCTACTATTTATTGGTAGTTAGTGGGTTCACTAATGTATCTTGTGAACACGCGACAAAATATGTGCTATGCAGTCAACCAACTAAGCCAAGATATGGTTATGCCAACCAAATTATTTTGGAAGGAAATTAAGCATGTTTTTTGGTACCTCAAAAGAACTACCCAGTTTGGACTATGGTACAGACAAGCAGAGGGAGTGAAGTTGTGTGGCTTCATGGATGTAGATTGGGAAAGGGGTTGATTCGAACAAAAGAGTACATCAAGTAGAATTTTTAGTGTTGGGTCCACAATGGTTTCTTGGCAGAACAAGAAGAAAATATCTGTGGCGCTCAACTCAGTAGAAGCATAATACATGCCTGCAAGTCAAGCAACATGTGAGGTGATCTAGATGAGAAATATACTTGTAGGATTGTTTGGTGAAATTATGGATCCAAATGTGATCTACTATGATAACCAGAGTTGCATCAAGCTCTCTGAGAATCTTGTCTTTTGTGATCAATCCAATCGTATAGATATCTAGTACCGTCAATTACGGGATTGTGTGCAATTGTAGATAATGTTGTTGCAGTACATTCTGACAGAGGAACAAGATGCTGACATTTTGACAAAAGCCTTGTCAAGATGGAAGTTCAAGTTTTACATGTGTAGGATATGGGTGGTTGATAATCCCTTTTTTGCAAAGAGGGAGTGTTGAAAAATGAAGAAAGAAATTCTCAATTTGATTTTGCCTCGATTAAATTGAGAAAAATCAAATTTCCACATCAATAGACAACTTGGATGTAGTTAAATTGTGTGATATGGCTTGTGTCACCTAGCATGCGAGTTGGAGGAGTGAGAGTTCATTTAAGCATGTGTTATTTATAATTTGTCGCAATAAAGGTTAGTTACTTCAAGTTGTTTTCAGTTAAACTAGTTCTAGTTGTTGGAGGAACTAGTGGAAGGTCAGTTGTGCAGTGAGACTTTAGTTTAACTCAGGGATCATCCATTTAACTGATCAATCAACCCGAGATATCTAGTTCATGTAGAGAATTCGAGTTCCCCAGCTATGGTGGAGATTCCAAAGTAGTGTAACATTAGTTGTAGACTAGTCTTGAGTGTACAAGTGTTGCATGCAGTCACATGATCAACATTAGGAATTGCGCAATCAATTTGAGGATTTTCCTAAATAATAAGGGCCTAATTTCTCAAGGAATTGCACAAGGAAATATGGGGTCAAGAAGAGGAAGAAATTGACTAAGTCAGTGTCAGATATTCTCGGTGAGCAGAGAGATAGGTTATTCACTTGTAGGTTGTGCTCAGTTGAGAAAAACAATTGTAATACACCTCTATTCATTAGATTAATGCAAGCTAAAAAGGGCGTTTTTAGCAGATTGATTTCCCCTGGAAAAATACTATGTGCATGTGTGTTATTTGTCATTGCATGTTTGTGATTGATGTTCTAAATTCTGAATTGAATTTCGTGGAGTAGTAGAGTAAGTTTGTGTTTTGTGATTTTTATTAAAACTTCATGAGCAGTTGCAAATCTAAACTATAATTTCTACAGAAAGATTGTATGACTTTGAAAAAAGATATTTGTGTTGAGGTTGGTAGCTTGAGTGGTTGGGAGTAAAATTTATTTTCTTATTCACCCTAGTTTAACTCCAAATAATGTGTTTGGTTGGTTAGAATAAGGTTCATAGAGTAGGAACCCCCACCCATGAGACTCGGTTCAATTCCAAGGGAAATGTTTGACCATTGTGATAAGGCTCGAAAAGGAGGTGCCCCCAACCATGTGATGTCTTGAATATTATGTCTAGAATGGACACTATTAGATATCCTCTTGGCATTAGAGGGATAATAGGAAGATTTTATCGTAGACTCTCTCATATGACACCAACATGTTACCAATTCACTATGGTTTAAAAAGAAAAGAAAAGAAAGAAGAAAATTAAACAATAAATGATTTTTTTGTTTTTGTAAAATTTAAGGTAGTGATATAGAGGATTCAAATAGTAGATATATCAATTTAGTGTTTTGGAAAGTAGTTATGATAGCTCTCGCTGTGATAGTGTGCTCTATTTTGAAGCTTGAAGTTTAATTGATACATTGGTGGCATACTTTATTTTCCTTGATAAGTTCTTATTTAATTGCATGTTGTATGTGTGCTTCTATTATGTGATGTGCTCTCTAATATTTGAATTGTGTGTCACACACCATGATGAAAGGGTATGCATCTCTTTGGTGTGATAATTTACAGTTGGATACAAAATTGATGGGATAATATTCATGAGAGTTAAGAAAAAAACATGGATATAAATGCATGTAAATTTAACTGTTATTCAAGTTAAGAGTTCTAACAAAAGGAGAAAGAAGTAAAGCAACATAAGACAATTTAAAAACAAAAATGCACAATTAGATGTGAGGGTTTATTAATTATTTTTAATGGACAAGAATTTAGTATAAGAATGAATGATTTATTATCTATGGAGGTGATTAAAAAGATGAATTTTCATTAAGGGAATTATGAGCCTATAAGAAAAATGTACAACCAAAATAAAGTTTATAAGAACTAATAGGTTTCAAGATGATGATGTCAACAATGGGGGATGATTCACCATTTTTGGAGTAAAAAAATAAAATAAATAAAATAATAAAACTACTTTTTCAACTCGTATTTTCAACTTATCTTCCTGTTGACGGTGTTGGACCCACCAACATGTCAAGGGGATATCCTTGGTAAGAAGTCCCAATTAGACCTCAGACCGTTTGGTGTAGGAGTCCCAGAAGTGGGCCGTAAGGTAATTCCTTGACTGCGATGTCGCACAGAGGCAAGTAAAATAACTCTGTCAATAGCAAGGATGTGACTGATGCAATGAGTCAAAGAATGAGTATGAGAGGTTCCAACACTTCAAAGGGAGAGGAAGGTGAAGGTGAGTTCCAAGTTGAAAGGGATCAGTCCCAACTCAGCTAGGAACACACAACACAAAGGACATGCACAACTTCTGGCAGAGTAGTCGACATGGATGCATAAATCACAACATACAAGGTAAGATAACATGAACAACACTCATGGATCAGTCCGAGATGAGTGTGACGGTTGATATAACCAGGTTCATGAGAAAGGTTTGTCTGATGTCCATAGAGCAGTTGACACAGATAGTGACAACATTAATAACATATACAACATATTAACAATAAGATTCATATAATTGCATACAAATCAGTTCATACACAAGTACGTAAGTTAAACAACATATATCATTAAGGAAACCAGAACAATCCAACTAAAATAACAACATATGCATGAAAATGCTTTGGCTCTTATTATCAAAGAAGTGTAAGTTACAATCATACAATACACCATATAAACCTGCTAGCCCCATAAGTGGAACGTTACAACCACATCTGCCAACTCCTCCAAATAGATGTACTATCTCCGTGCAGTGGAGAAGCCAAGGCGTGTTACAATAATGTCCAAGCCTTCTTCAATATTGTCTTAGTAGAAACTTGGCTAACCAAAATCCTATACAATGAGTTATGAGGGACTATTTATAGCAAAGGGTGGGGTGACCCTTGACATTTCCCTTTGTGACTGTTCAACTACCCTCATGACTCTTCACCTACTATATGACTGTTACATCCAACTGTTAACACTTGACTTACACTTGACATGACCCAATATTACAATGCACACGAACTCATGTGAGATAACATGGCTTGAGAAAGATTTGCAATACATCACTAACACTTGGTCCATTGTGGTGAGACCAACTCTTTGACATGTTTGTGATGGTGAAGCTGGTGAGCTGATGTCGAGCTTGGTCATTTGTTATGGTGTGCATGCACCTCATGGTGACATCTTGCTTAAGTGAAATCTTTCCTCCATTGCAATCGGTGCATTAGTTTGGCCTCTTCATCCAATTCATCTGCTAACATTAACTTGCCGAAGTGCATGTTCAACCCTAGTTGGACTTGCTTCTTATCTTTGCCTTGGTGAGTGTGTTGAATGGGTTGGATTACATGCGTGCGCTCAACAACGTGCATGTTGTTGGATCCTTTGCATGCGATCAACAACACTTCTCACCATGTTTTCTCTGTGTCAGCTACTGGGATGGATCCTTAACTTGTGCTGGCACAGTTTCATCCGTGAGTGCATGATGCACCCATTGTTGTTCATGTTCCTGCTGCAACTCATTAGATTGTCTGTGCAGCTTCATGTTCTTCCTGAGTTGATGCTTTAGCACATACAACTCCTTTGTTTCATCTTCTACCTTCGGTGATCTTCATGTCGCACCATCACTTCATAGCTTGAGTCTCCAAAGTTGCTTTCATTATCAATGGATCTGCGTGATCTTTCAACTTTGCTCCGCCTCTATGTTTTTAACAACCTTCCTCTTGCATCTGTTGCATTCACTTCATTTGCTACATTCGCTGCATTCAGTATGCTGCCTTCAGCTATTGTTCATGATGCTACTCGCTGTAATGCTGCTACTTGATGTCCTTGTCCGTGAACAACTTGATGTCTTCGTGAGTAGGTAAGCCCATGGACACTTGATCAATTACATCCCCAAGCATGCTCTGAATAGTGTCTTTGTCTTTGTTATCTTGGAAACCATTGCACCTATACTATTGAGAGGCAGATGAACACCTGTGATACCTAAAGACATGGCAACACTCATAGCAAGAAATCTGTCAGTCGAAAACCAAAATTAACATGAGAATTGACTTGCAACATACTTAGGTGAATGATCATGAAGGTTGCGCAATTTCGGCTGGGAGTTCGAGAGACTGACTACCAAGATTACAAAAGGCATAGTCTAGGCTGTTGGGAAACTGTCTGACTACTGGAACTACAAAATGCGCAATCCAGTTGGGCAGTTGGCTGTTGGAATTGTGCAATCCATGATTCCAGCTTGGAAAGATTGTTGGCCAAGGGACATATTTGTGCAAATTTTTGGGCCAAGCAGTCACTGACCTCCAGAGATGCGCAATTTAGTCCAGGAGGCCACTTCTAGGCCAGAATACACAAATATGGAGAGGAAGGTGAACCTTCCTTCTCCAAAATGCGCAATGTAGCCTTGGTGAAGGTAGAGACCAAGCTGAGGTTGGCCTGACTCGCCGACGGGCAACGAAAAGAAAGTAAGTCGATGAAATGCATGGCGACACTAAGTGATAGTAGAATTGATAAACATTGTATGCAAAACATGAATGGAGGAT
Organism: Pinus taeda; assembly: GCA_000404065.3. NCBI lineage: Eukaryota > Viridiplantae > Streptophyta > Pinopsida > Pinales > Pinaceae > Pinus > Pinus taeda. Next base: position 105,611 of record APFE031262343.1, read on the forward strand.
TGAGAAAATAGATCAACATGCATGTGGGTGAGGTCGTTCACTGGTTGGGTGAACGTCCGTGCAAAACAGTTTCATGCATGCGACAGTAGTGAGATAGCAACGAAAACTGAAACAGAGCTATTACAAGCTAGTATACATGTAAATGATAGCAAGCATCCAAAGAAATCAAGAAAATAGTACTCATACAAGTGAAAACCCAAAAAGCGACAAAAATGAAGCACAAGGCATGGGAAGCAAGCTTACCACAAAACGACTTAGTTGAATGTGTCGACTACTCCTAGATGTGATGTGGGATGTCAGAGCTACATGGTTGATGTGAGGAATGAGGTCTGCAACATATGGTTTCTAAGTTTTGATAAAATTGAGGTTGTGGCGTGTATGCCACAAATCTAGGGGAAGCGACACTTGGAGGGAGGTTTCTGAATTACTCTTTGCATGTAACCTCCAAATGCTAAACATAGATCCCTAAAACAAGGGATGCCTTTGCATGCTTCCTTGGGAGAAGTAGCCTATGCATGTGTTGGGAACGAGTTCCCCCAAGAGCAGTTTTGGGGCTAAAAGCCCATGTTTTGGGAAAATTTTGTGATAAATTTGTAAAGTATACGCATTTTTTGATCGCAGAGTGTGGAGGTGTCAAGAGTCATAAAGGGTTGTCTACCCTTATTTTGTAAAGTGTCAAGTTAGCCGTAAATACCTATCCATGGTTTGCAGACCATGGGATTGTATAAAAAGGAGCTAAGTAAGTAAGCTCTAGGTAGCTTTTGGGGAATGTTTTGGTAGAAAAGTATAAGTGTTTTCAGGTCTTACCGTAGGTAGAGACTCTGCAGCTGAGTGTGCAGAGGCCTAGGGTGGAATTCTGCAACTGAGTGTGCAAACACCTGCAGCTGTGTGCACATGGTGGATAGAATCTATAATAAACTGAAATATATCAATAGAGAGAAGTATTCTACAATTACTGCATATTTAGTCTCTCTTAATGCATCTGATTATATTGCAATCTAGGTTTATATCACAATTCTTATTTTATGTTCAAATTTATGTGATCATATTTGTTAATTGAATGCAAGTAAGAATATCAGTTTACCCGACGATAATTGTAATTGATTGGTAGAATAAGTAGAACACATGAGATAAATCAGGAACCTATACAATACATCATAATAGCAGCGCGAAAGTACTTAAACCGTCAGTTAAGGCTACGCGAAGGTCAACCGTACGCATTTACAGAGGTACTGAAGGACAAGATAAAAGGTAGAATGATAAGCCCTAAATCTTAGCCACCTGCACAAAGGTAGGAGAAAGAGGTATAAACTGACATCACAACCATCTCAAGGTGTAGAAACCTGGTTCCAGCATCCCCCCATACTACTTCGGGTGAGACTTCGATTTGCGCTCTGGGGGATGATGCGAAAGAGCTAATAGTGTAGGGATTTGTTTGGTTGATTAACGCTGAACCTGGGTTAGGGCCCATGAAGCCAACAAATGGTTTTGTTTTCGGGACCAAAATCTGCATGAGAGATGTGTGGTGTCATACCACGAGAATCCAACTAAGAAAGAGATCGAAGAGTAGTTGGATAGAAAGATTCACGAATTCGCAGCACATGAGAATAGAAATCCATGGCTGACAAAGGAGCAGTGGCTAGATAGGTACCTGTATACAAAAACCCATGAGATCTTTTTCTATTCCTTTCTATTTGAGTTATACGAGTGGATCGCAAAGCTAGCGGATAACCAAGGAAAGTGGAGGATTGACGGTCCTATTATCTGGACCCCAGAGTTAGTATAGAGACTGGAAGCCTTTGAGGATAAGATCACCCACACTGTTAATCATTGGCTCAATCATATCATATGGGGGTTTGTGATAGAATTCACAGTCGATAACTCAGTCAGTTACAAAGAGGTGGAGCGATGCTTTTTCAAAGGTCCGCGAGGTAAGTACTTGAATTCTTTAAATACATGGATTAAGATATTATTATGCAAAAAGCGGGTTATGCAGCTACCTTGATGTTCGAAGCTACACGAAGTGGAAAGAATTATGGGAATGAAGGAAGAAAGGGTCCTGAATATAGCCCACTAATTTCACCCCCCCTTGAGTGACGAAGAGGGAGTAGCACAGGCTTCTTTGTGAAGTGAAGTGAAGTTAATAAAACAAGGGTTCCTACAACTACCACCTCCACCTACACCACCTCCACCTTTACCACCTTCACCTGCAACTTCCCCCACACCACCACCACCTCCACCACAATTCAACATGGCAAATTCAATGAAGCTACCATTGTTTAAGGGCTTGGAAGATGAGGACCTAGACCAGTTCTAGTTCGTCATAAAAGATGTATGGGAATCTCAAGGCGTCACAAACGATCACATGAAGAAGGTGACATTGGTTAGTACTTTACAAGGTCACGCACTAACTTGGTACATTAAGTACTTGAATGATAACCCAAACGCTGTGTTGGCAAAGATCCAGACCACAGTGAATAAAGAGTTTAGTAGGCCTAAATCTGAGGCACAGTCAATTGTGGGATTCAAGGAAATCACGATGAAACCAGGTGAGACCCCTTGGGCATTGGATCAGAGATTGGAGTGTAAAATATATGAAGCTAATATGAATTTAATAGATGGGTAGCACCGCAAGTGGTTCATAGCTTCACTCCTGCCTCACCTAAGGGTTGTATTGTCACAATAGAAGATTATGACTTAGGCATAGGCCTTGGTGATTGCAATAAGATTGCATGAAACTCTGATGCAAGATCTGAATCAGGGGTTCAGCAGATCCATGTGCAGTTGCAAAGTCTTTGCCTCGAAATGCAAAGTCTGAAGCAAGACAGAATAGTTTAGCCTGAGGTTTGTGAAGAGGTGTGGTGCTTGAAATGTAAAGGTCAAGGGCATGAAAAAGAACACTACCCGGTCTTTGCAAACTATATTGTAAGAGGAGGACCAATGCCCTTGAGGCTAGAATCCCAAGCAGGGCCGAGCACAGGGCCTGCATTGTGGTGCGTTATGTGTCAGGTAGCAGGGAAACATACAACTGATAATTGTCATTTGTTGTAGAAGTTTGTACAAACACCACAACAACTATTATTCAACTTTTGCAGGTCGATACGACATGACGAGTGCAACTGCTAAAGTTATGAATTAATGATGGATAGAACACCCACCTATAGAGTTCAGGTAGAAACACAACCTATTGACCAGGCCGCTAGGATGGTACGGATAGGCTTTCAGAGGCGTGGACGAGGCTGAGGCAAAGGAGGACCTAGAAAAGGTCGGGGACAGTTGATTTGTTACAATTGTGGAGGACCAAGTCACTATGCCCATGAATGCACTAACCCAACACGTCCATTGTGCAAATATTGCACTCAGTTTGATCATAAGACTGAGGACTATCCTACACTGATAGAAAGGATACATGACAAAGGGGTGCTACCTCCACAGCTGACTCAAAAACTACAGATGATGAGAGCTCAGCCTCACGAAGAAGATCTGAATGTGAATATAGTGCTCTGAAGTGGAATTGCAACGGGAGACAATAAGGGGAAAAAACTTGAAGACAATGCATGGGTTCGCAAAGCTCCGGAGAAGGACGCTGAATTTGATTTGGAGCGCTCATGCGAAACGTTCATGGAAGAAAAGAAAAGCTTCGCTGAGGCCTCTACCTCATGGAGCCAGGACAAACTTGTTCAGGAAATGGACCCTTCTATGCTTATGACCTTTTTAGAGGCCTGCATGAAGTTGTTGCACAATAACAAGGCTATGAAGGGGTTACAAGAACTTATAAATAGATTCGTCGGAATCTCCCTGAGTGAACCACGCATGGTACGGAAGATCGATAAGCATAAGGCAAGGATAGGGTGTGAGATGAGACTCACTACGCAGATAGGAGAACATGAGATGGATTAGGTTATTTTGGATTTGGGGTTAGACACAAACGTTTTGTTGATGTAGACTTGGGAGCAGATGGGGAGATCCGCACTGCAGTGGTCTCCGATTCAGTTAAGGATGAAAAATTAGCAGAAGATCATCCCCATTGGACGACTGTAAGGAGTAACTGTAGATATTGAAGGCGCAATCGCATTGGCTTATTTTGAAGTAATAGAAATTATGGATGACAACAACCCCTACCTTGCGCTCCTTGGCATTGATTGGGCTACTGACATGAATGTGGTAATCAACCTAAAGAAGTGAAATATTATATTTGAGAATAAATTGCTTCATGTAATAGTACCCCTAGATCCTGCAGAAGGATCGCGCTATACTAAAACAGTCTGTGATTATGAAAGTGATGACGATTTGGACTGCATATATAATATAACAGCGCGAGACCAAGATTAGGTGAATCCAAAAATGGATGGATGAATTACATGGGATCGCAAGAGTTCCTGCAACTCAGACTTAGACAAGGAATTAGAGCCTTGGCAGAATAGGCTACATGAAGTAACCACGTTGAGTTGTAACATGATGACCCGGTCACTGCGCTATGTGTTGTCAGAGGTAAGAAATATGCACACTTATGATGGCTTCAATGATGTGCATGTTTTTTTGGATGCATTTGAGAGGGAAGTAACAGAGAAGCAGCACTTCCAAGCTTTGGACTGGGCCCTACACGCTACTCCTACGAGATGGTGGGGTATGCACAAGGGTAGAATTGATGATTGGCGTGAGCATAGGAGCATGATGAGAACAAACTTTAGGAAGCTGAAGGTATGAGTGACATACAAGTATGATGGGAAGGAGGATCCACATGCTCACTTGGCCAAATGGGATAAGGCCTATGGAGCGAAGCCCTAACCTGAATGGGTGCACTTGTTTTGTCACACCTTGGATGTTATCCCGATGAACTGGTACTTGGAGACAGAGCTTCGCCATGGCATAGGAGAATGGGATATTTTGTGCGAAGGGTTCATAATGATGTTCATCTTTGAATACGAGTTTGACTATATTGACGAAGCGTTATAAGAGGTTAAAGCAATGATCTTTAGGATACCACTGGATCCTTTGGATTTGATTCAACCCGATTGGACTACTCAGCTGAGCCACACGCTGGAATGCTATAACGTGATTGCTGAAGAAGAAGATGAGGACCCCCAAAAGATTAATATCCCTGAAACCAAGGGTCACAGTGAGGTCGAGCAGCTATCGATCAAGAATCCTGATATAACTGCGCCACTAAAGACCAAATATATAAATATTGGTATGGAGGCGGAGCCCAAATTCGTGAATATTGGAGATTACTGGGATGACATGATGGTAGATAAGGTCATCGAATTACTCCGTGAATACCAGGATTTGTTCCCCACCAAGTTCACAGAGTTAAAGGGGATAATAGGAGACCTGGGTGTTATGAAGATCACGTTAAAACCCAACGCGAAGCCGCTTAAGCAAAGACCTTACCGTATCAATTCGAAGTATAAGGAGAAGGTTCGCTTACAGTTAGATAAGATGCTCACGGCAGGCATCATTAAGCCCGTAGAAGAATCTGATTGGGTGAGCCGAATGGTGGTACAGGAAAAGAAGCATAAGGATGAAATAAGGATATGTGTAGATCTCAGGAAGTTGAATGACGCTTGCGTGCATGATCCTTTCTTGACTCCATTCATTGATGATGTATTGGATAATATAGGTGGCTAGGAAGTGTACTCCTTCACTGATGGGTTCTCTGGGTTTCATTAGATCAAAATCACGCCTGAAGATAGAAGCAAGATGACCTTTGTGACTAAATGGGGATATTTTCAATACACCGTATTGCCTTTCGAATTAAAGAAAACGCCTATGATTTTTTCATGCATAGTCATTGCTACATTCAAATACTTCATTCATAATTTTTTGGAGGTGTACTTTGATGAATGGACTGTGTTTAGGTTGGTAAAATTCCATGTCGAAAGTTTGTGCCTAATGCTAGATACTTGTCGAAGGTACCAGATTGTGCTGAATATGAAGAAATGTTTGTTTTGTGTCCCTTTTGGGACTTTGCTGGGTCATGTGTTATGCAGACAGGGACTGATGGTTGATCCCATGAATATCGCAGTGATAATTAACTTGGTGGCACCGAGGAGTGTGAAACAGTTGCACGCAACCTTGGGACATACTAGGTACTACAGGAAGTTTATCAAGGGCTATTCCCAGATCACTGCACCTAAGGAGAAGTTGTTGAAAAAGGATGTCATGTTATGTTGGAACGAGGACTGTCAGAAAAGCTTGGATGTGCTAAAGGGAAAAATGGTCACTACACTGATTTTGGTCTTCCCGGATTGGAAGAAGGAGTTTCATGTACATGTAGACGTGTCACGTATAGCACTGGGAGCGGTACTGACACACGCTGGTGACAGAGAATTGGACCATCCTATAGCATTTGAAAGTAGGAGGTTATCTAAGGCTGAGAAGAAATATTCCACCACCGAGCACGAAGGATTAGCCATGGTATACGCGCTCCAGAAGTTTATACACTATTTGTTGGGTGGACATTTTAAGATGTATCCAGATCATTCTGCGTTGAAATACCTGTTCAATAAACTTGTGTTGGGGGGGAGAATCTGCAGGTGGTTGTTATTGTTCCAAGAGTATGATTTTGAAGTTATTTTGAAGCCTAGACGACTGAATGTGGGACCACACCATCTGTCGTGCATCGAAATGGGGTAAGAGCCCATTAATTTGGAGGAGTGATTTCCTGAGTTTGAGAGGAGAAGTATCCTCGCAGACACTCATGGGGGTGTTGCGAGAGGGCATTACGTAGGAAAGGCTACCGCACAAAAGATCCTACGCGTAGGGTTGTGGTGGCTAACCCTCCATCAAGATTCAAAAGACTACTGCAAGGCGTGCGACGTGTGTAAAAGGATTGGAAGGCCATCATGGAGAGATGAGCTACCTCTGAACCCACAGATGACGTTACAACCTTTCGAGAAATGGGAAATATATTTTGTGGGACCCATTCAGCCTCAAGGAAAGAAGACGAGTGCACGGTACATTACCACCGTGACTGAGTATTTGACTCGATGGGTAGAGGCATAGCCTATCAAGCACTACACAGGTGCGACTGCTGCGAAGTTTCTCTTTGAGTATATATTGATGTAATTTGGATGTCCAAATATTTTGATGAGTGATCGCAGTACGCACTTTCTAAATGAAATGATCAGCGCGCTTGTTAGACTCCGTCTCACGTCAGAGATTGATTCTTCTTCAAAACCCTGTTTTGAAGAAGAAATCATAATGTATTGTTTTAAATTATGTAATTTATGCTCCAGCTCTTCAAAAATCAGCAGCAACTTCAAGCTTCTATCCCTGCACAAGCACAATTCAGAATATCATCAGCAATCAGAGGCAAAAAGCTTTTGGAGAAGTCTCACTGGAAACACATTATCTAATGCCACTTTCATACAAGATTTTGATGCTAAGATAACAGTTGATAGATGTGTTCTACAAGGTGAGCTTGCAATGAATCAGCTAAAACACCATTGTTCATCAAAACAAATTCCGTTGCCACAGTTTGGAATACATTCTGCTGTTAGAGTATGCCATGACTGCTTCAACAATTTTACACAGTCATCTTCAGCAAATACACAAACCAACTCCTATGGCATTGATAAAATGGCCTCAGATGACGATGATGCAACAGTTTCTGATGGCATTAATGCATCCACTGATAAATTATCCAGAGTTGATTTGAATGAAGTCCTTTCACTATCAAAATCACAAAAAAGCTCTTATGTGGGAGGAAACTTGAGTATTTCTCAGACAGTTGAATGCAAATGTGGAATGCCATTATGCATATGTGAAGCTCCGGCTCCTCCTCAGGTCCAGCCTGAAATGTCAACATCTCAGTATTATCAGCGATCAAAAAAGATTGTCCCTGCCCAACATACTCCATTTGATACGATCTCGAAGTCAACTGCAGGCTCATCTGGAAGTATTAGGCAGAGTTTATTTTTTACAAGTGGGCAAACAAATAATGTATCCACGGACAAAAGTTCTAGTAAGTGGAGAGGGGTTAAGGGAAGCCATCAGGAACAATGATATATCTGCCGTCAAAGATCTTCTAATGCAGGGAGTAGATGACAATTTTGCTTCTATGCCGATAAGTTCTTTATTCAACAAAGAATTGAAGAGTGGATTAGAAGGTAAATTTGTTTGTTTTCTGTGTCAACATATCCAGCAAACATACATAGGGTCAATTTCTTAATTTATTTCGAGTTTGTTGGTGCGGTCGTGCATTATTCTCACTGCAGCGAACGCTACAGGGATATCAATGGCGTCTGCCGCATTTCTCCAAGGCGTTTTCTTGAGTGCCCATCGACCAGCCTTCTGTTGTATGCCCGCCCTTCGGGTCCTCTCCATCCATAGCAAAATTCTTTGAACTTTGAGGAATGGCGGGCAGGATTTGAGGATTTTCGAGACTGGGGAACCAACATAACAGGGGACATTTTGGGTCAGGGATGGATCAGTGAGATGTATGGTTACTCTTTCGATGCTGCAGATGTTGGACTCTGCCATAAAATAAGTGATGATTTGATGATTTATCCAGGATCTGTTCCACGAGAAGGGACTGAACCTATTCTTTTACATTATGGTCTGTCATTTACTGTTGAAAATTGGTCCTTTGATAAGGCAGAACATCAGGATGATGACATTGTCTATGATTGCTTAACGCTCAAACAAATGAAGGAAAGGTATGGTATATAGGTGTTTCTAATGAAACATCTGATGGAGTTATGGAGTTTGTTAACGCTGCAAAACTGGAAGGCTTACCAAAGATCATCAGTATTCAAAACAGTTACAGTTTGCTAGGACGGTGTCATTTTGAAGTTGATCTGGTGGAGGTGTGCATGCCTCAACATTGCAATGTTGGTCTTTTGGCATATTCTCCATTGGCTGGTGGGGCTTTGACTGGGAAGTATACAAATCCTGATTCTGTGGCATCGAAGAAAGGGTGGTTTAATCTCTTTCCAGGATACATTAGTCGCTATAATAATTCTTTAGCAGGACGCTATTGAAAAGTATATTCAATTGGCACATCAACATGGCTTTACCCCAGTTCAAATTGCACTTGGTTTCACACGTGATCGTGGCGACTCGACTGGGGGATAAGCACAACTATTGGTGCAACATCCATGGAACAGCTTAAGGAAAATATTTCTGCTTTCACAACAACCAGAACTTTATATCCAGAAGTTATGGAAGGAATAGAAAATATATTTTTCAGATACAGAGATCCAGCGATGAGATAGTTTTGCACTCAGGATTTTCTTTTAATTTCCAGTTTGAAAACCCAAGCAATGACACAAAACCATGCCAGATACAACATTCTGTTTATTCAACATGGGGTCCCTCTCTCCATTGTGTGTATTTCTTGTTGAATTTAGATTGGACCTTGATTGCGCAAATTTATGTGCTTGATTTGATCAGAAAATGCCATCTCTTTGGTGATTAAGGTGCTTACACGAAACTCAGGCATCACGTGGCAGTTGTTGCAATATTTAAGGTGTTCGTTTCAACTAAGGAAAAATATGGCGCACGTTTTTGACACCTGCTTTTCACTTCAAAGTCACCTGAAGACACCTGTTACCAGATGCATAAGAGTCTGCGCTCCAATTGTTAGGCTTTTTGGTTAGAGATTTTCGAGGGGAAAGTATTACATGTTCTATTTATGTAATTCAGGTGAGACAGCTTTTTGGGTTGATTTGTTTTCTTTGACAAAAGAGACTTATTCAATGTATTAAAAGAAAATCATTAGAGAAGGAATCAACAGGGAATGAACGCTTTGTGACCGCCATTCAAACGGTGCCAGAACAGCAGAATAGGATTCGATGCCTATTTCCAGACTTTATTCTATGGGATCTGAGCACCAGTTATGCCTCGTAATTAGCCAAATCATCAGCAGATTTAGAGGAACGTTGTATTATTTTAG
>APFE031262359.1:0-16920 GCA_000404065.3 Pinus taeda
AGCTTCCTTGGAACCTACACATGTCACCAAAACAACCCACTTTCCATATATAAAGTAAAATATATTATTTTCTAATATTTAATCAAGAATTTCTCTCAAAAATGCTTAAAAATAAACAATATTTGGAAAATATGAATGAGACCCATTAATGGTGAATAGTAGGAAAAATGGAGTGACAAGGTGATGAATAGTGAGTGAAATAATGGAAGCATAGGTGAAAAATGTATGGTAATGAGTGCCATTTTTGGAGCCCAACACTCCTATTGGCTAGTAACAAGCCTAAGCCAGGGATTCCAAATTATGATGGAAGCTTGTCCACAGAAGTTCTGTTGGACTGGATCAGTGAATTGGACAAATATTTCTAGTGTGAAGAGGTCAGTGAAGATCGGAGAGTTAAGTTCACTGCAATAAAGCTGAAGGGACATGTAGCCATGTGGTGGGACAGTGTCCAGGTGGAAAGAAGAAGGGTGAACAAGTTGTTAATAAGGAAATGGCCAAGAAAGGTGGCGAAGTTGAAGGGCATATTTTTGCCCAAACATTACCAGATTGCACTGCATCGGCAAGTGCAAAATTTGAGGCAAAAAGGGATGACAATGAGAGAATATACTGAAGAATTCTACCGGGTAAATTTAAGAGTTGGTTACATGGAGGACACACCGGAAAAAAAGAAAGATATGTAAATGATCTCAGATTGGAATATTGGACAAAATCAACATTCTTTCCCCAAAAAATATAGAGGAAGCCTAAGAGAGTTCCATGAAGGTAGAGGAGAATATCACCAAAACACAAATTGCTAGGAGAGGACAGGGAACCGGTAGAGGAAGAGGATAGTCCTATGGCAGAGGATGAACTGCTAGCAATATTGCAGAGGGCAACAGTTCCAAGACTTATGGGACAATAGAAAATGGAGATAGCACTAAAGACGGAAGGTGATATTAGAGAGGAAGAGGAAATGGCCGAGGCAGAGGAGCTACCTATCAGTGCTACAGGTGCCACAAGTGGGGGCACAGGTCTTTCAAGTGTCTTGAAGCAGAACAAGCTGGTAAGACAGAAGCATTTGTTACGTAGCCAGAGGAAGCAGAGGCACCACCCCAGGAAGTAGAAAATGTGTAGGAAATAGGGGAAGTCTTAGTTCTGAATAAAGTGTTGTTGAAACTAGCTAAGGAGACAGCTGAACAAACTCAAAGGAAAGAATTATTCCAGACAGTTCGTCAGTTGGATAGAAAATGTTGCAAGTTGATTATCGATAGTGGGAGCACAGATAATCTGGTTGCCACATAGATGGTAGAGAAGTTGGGTTTGAAGCGGCTGAAGCACCCCACTCCCTACAAGGTATCATGGTTGCAAAAATGCCATCAGTTGTTGGTTGGCAAATAGTGTGAAGTTGAGTTCCATATTGGCAGGTATAAAGACAAGGTTATTTGTGATATTATGCCAATGGACGTATGTCATATACTACTAGGAAGGCCATGGCAATGTGACTAGATGGTAGTGCATGATGGGAAGACAAACTATTACAATTTTGTTAAAGATGGGATCAAGAACACACTTGTGCCCATAAAGGAGTAGGAGACAGTAGAAACAAGCTGGACAAAAGCGTTACTAATGGGTGGAAAATAGTTTTTGAAGCAGATTGAAGATAGTGAAGTGAACTATTCTATTGTGAGAAGGGCAGAAATAGTGTTGTTACACATAGAAGTGTCTGATTTGCCTATAGAAATTTAGAAAATGTTGTAGGAATTCAAAGATATTGTAGTGGACGATTTGCTAGATAAATTTTCTCCTAAAAGATGTATAAGTCATCATATTGACTTTATACCTGGAGAAAGTCTACCAAACAAGGCAGCATACTGGATGAGCCCCAAAGATAATGAGGAAATCAGAAAACAAGTGTAGGAATTGTTGGATAAAGGGCTAATAAGGGAGAGTTTGAGACCCTATGTAGTTCCAACAGTTCTCGCTCCTAAGAAAGGAGGAGAATGGAAAATGTGCACAGATTCAAGGGCCATCAATAAGATTACCATCAGGTACAAGTTTCCATGGATGGAAAATATGATGGACTACCTGAACAGGGCAGCATACTTCTCGAAGAATGATCTGAAGAGAGGTTATCATCATATTTGAATTAGGGAAGGGGATGAGTGGAAGACAACCTTCAAGACTAATGAAGGGTTGTATGACTAGCTAGTAATGCCATTCGAATTAAGTAATGCCCCTAGTACCTTTATGTGACTAATTAATGAAATGCTAAAAGAGTTCATTGGAAAGTTTGTAATAGTGTATCTTGATGATATATTAATTTTCAGCAAGAATAAGAAGGAACAATTTCGACATGTTTGAAGTGTGCTGGAGAAATTGCAGCAAAATAAGCTGCTGATAAATCTGAAAAAAAATGTACTTTTCTTCAAAGAGAACTAGTTTATTTGGGGTTTTTTACTATAGGGAATGAATTGAAGATGGACCCAGAGAAGATTGCACGAATCATTAACTGGAAATCCCCAAAAAGTCTATTTGTGGTACGTAGTTTTCATGGGCTGGCATGTTTTTACCATAAATTTATAAGAAATTTCAGTGAGATTTGTGCACCTATGTTGGACACTATAAAAAAGGCAAGTTAGCCTTTTGATTGGACTGAGGCAGTAGTTAAGATCTTTCAGCTACTGAAGAAGAATATTACAGAAAGACCAATCATAAGATTGCCCGATTTTAATAAGTTTTTTTAGGTTCACTGTGATGCAAGCAGTATGGCCATTGGAGCTGTACTTAGCCAAGTGGAAAAACGTATTGCATTTTTTAGTGAGAATTTGAATGAGAGCATGCAAAATTATTCATCTTATGACAAATAATTCTATGCTATCGTCCAAGAACTGAAGCATTGGAGACGCTATCCACTGGGAAGTGAGTTTCTTTTATTCTCTAATAATTTTGTGTTGCAATACATGATGCAACAGCATAAGATGAATCAAAAGCATGCTAAGTGGGTTGAATATTTACAGAGTTTCAACTTTGTGTTGAAACACATTAACGGGCGGGCCAACAAGGTGGCAGATGCATTGAGAAGAAGAGCCTTACTCTTGCAAGAGAGTACGATACAAGTGTTGGGCTTTGAGCATTTGAAAGACTTGTATTAGACCGATGCGGATTTCAAAGAGGCTTCTGAAGCCTATTAGAATCCTTTGCTGAGAAACAATAGTGCGTGGTTGGACTATAATTTGTAGGAGAATATATTGTTTAAAGGGGGAAAATTATGCATTCCTGATTGTTTGATGAGAGAGAATATCATTTGGGAGAGGCACAGTGGAGGTCTAGCCGAGAATTTCAATGACAAAACATTAGATCAGCTCTGCCATTTTTATTATTGGCCAAGAATGCGAAGCGATGTGTAGATATTTGTAACTAGATGTAAAGTGTGTCAGTTGGCGAAAGGACACAGTCAGAATACGGGACTCTACACACCATTTCCCATTCCAAGTAGACCATGGGACTCAGCCAGTTTGGACTTTTTCTTGTGTCTACCAACGACGTAGTGGGGTTCTGATTTGGTGATGGTAGTAGTAGACCGCTTCTAAAAAATGGCACATTTCACCCCTTGTAAAAAAACCATCGATGCCACTCACGTGGCCGACTTATTTTTCACAAGGATCACCAAGCTAGACGGCTTGCATAAGTCCATCCTTTCCGATAGGGATGTGAAATTTACAGGGAACTTCTGGTGCACCTTGTGGAAAAATATGTACACACAGTTAAGTTTCAGCTCTACTTATCACCTGCAGACCGACGGGAAAACAGAGGTGGTAAATAGGAGCTTGGGGAACCTGCTACGAAGTTTGATCGGGGAAAATTCACGAATTTTGGATCAGGTACTTGCCCAACCAGAGTTCACTTACAATGACTCACCCAATCACAGCACAGGTTATAGTTCTTTTCAGATCTTATATGGCATGCATCCTCGCGGAGTGCATGAGTTATGAGATCTAAGACAATAGGAAAGACAGAGTGTTGATGGGGAAGATTTTGCCAAATCAATGAATGATCTCCACAAGCAAGTAAAGATGAAGTTGTAGGACAGTAGTCAAAAGTATAAGTAAAGATGAAGTTGCAGGACAGTAGTCAAAAGTATAAGTAGTGGGACAATATGAAATGGCAGGAGGTATAGTTTAATGTGGGGGATGAAGTCCTCTTGCATTTGTGCAAGGAACGTTTTCTTAGAGGTGCATACAACAAACTGAAATACAAGAAGATTGGCCCTTACAAAATTCTCTAAAAATTTTCAGCGAATGCTGGTGAATTACAACTACCACCAGGAATAGGCATCTCACCCATCTTCAATGTGGTAGATTTGCTTCCGTATACTGGCAGTCCTGAGCATGACAATACAACATGGCCTACACGGGACACACAAGAATGGAGTGAGACTTGGATGTGACAAATGCCTTTAGCTCAACCCCTTAATATTGAGAGAATCCTCGACACTCAGGTGGCTAGGCAAACTTAGCAAAAGGAATACCTATAGTATCTGGTCAAGCGGAAGCATAGAGGATAGTTCATGGCTTAATGCCAGATAGATACATCAAGCAGGTTATTCAGTGGAGAAGCTCATGGATGGGAGTCATGAATCTTTCTTATCCTCGGAGCCTGATGTAGGAGCATCCAGCTAAGGGTACCATGACTGAGTATGTGGTCTCAGCTAAGGACGAGAGGTTCATCATCATTTGATTTCATTTATTTTCATTGATTAAAACAATGTTAGGAACTTGTTTTTATTTCATTATTAGTTAATGAATATTTAGGGACAACACAGTTAGGTGAAGGTGGTTACAGCCACATTGTAGGTTTTTCTTTTATTTATTTTATAGCTGTTTTCTTTCAAAAAGAAAAAAAAAACAAAAAATATATATCATCTATGTATTTCACAAAATGAGCAAAATCAAATAGAAAAATGGTTATCAACTGTGTAACTGAAGAAACAACTGAAAACTGTTTGAGTAATTGTATCGTAACATACAAAAGCAAATGTACCGCATTGTGCAAAGGGTTCAATATACCAGTATAGGAAAAGTAATACAAAGAGAGACACTTTCATCTTGAATCCATCTATCCAAGTCTTGTTTTTTTATCTAATTATTATCATCTGTAACAAATAGATAAATTGTATATTTTGTTTTACCAGAAATCCCAAACAAGTAGTGACGTAGTTCCAAAAATCAAATGACAGGCAGAGACGTAGTTTCAGATATTGAATGATAGGCAAAGACACAATAATAACACGAGACTGATCAGGTGGTTTGAGTCACATTGACAATTCTATAAATACGAGAACAAGAAACAGTTGTAGCAGCTAACTAAATAAATACAGTCACAGTGAGATGCATTCACAAGCAAGGTAATCCTATACCTTGAAAATTCCTTTTCTTTCATCTTTAAAAACATTTCAGCATCAAGACTGGCATATAGAATATACAAATACAAAGTGCTCAAGTCCAACAAACCATAAGGTTGAACAAAGCCTCCTCCAAGAGAGAGAAAATTAACAAGGGTTAGGGTTACAACCCTGAATAGTTAAATTCCATCGAAAAACAAACGAGATTATATACAATTGGGCTCGAAGGCTATTTGACATGAACCAATAGATGGAGACAACAGAGTCTCAATTCCTAGCCTAACGACCGACTACACCAGAGAAGAAACCGACTTGGGAAACCCTCAAACGAAACGAATCGTAATAGGGAATGACCCTACTAGTTCCGTTTGGAAGGAGGTCTGAGTAGCAGTCCAACTAGGAGCATTCCCAACCTGCATAGAGACCATGACAGAATATTAGTGTTGTCATACTAATGATTAAAGGAACGAACAATGAACAATGAGGAAGAAGAAACCCCAAGTGAACTTACCAGGATATTAGATAACGCTGGACGAATGAACCCACATTTGGGTCGCAACCACAGAAAGGAAACCTACTCACGAGCAACAGTAGTTGTTAGTGTTACGCAGTAATTTGTCACCATTGGTCACTGTCCTTGTTACCCTTGCTTTCGCACACTGGAGGACACATTTATGGACCTGTGACCAGTGACACAACTTAAAAACACTTGCATTGGATTCTCCTAAGTATGAACTTCAAACTCCATGAAGACACCTTTTGCAGATTAGCCCTAAAAAGTGCCCTTTTTTCATTAGCGCGGGTCCACAGAGTCTTACCCGCGCCAATGGCTCAGTTACTCCAAAGAGGGCGCGCCCATGGACGCTCTGTCATAGAGCAAAGCCCGCGCCACCTAAATTTAGTTATGATTTTTAGCCAGCGCGCACTGAAGTATTTTTCCTTCTTTGTTCATGCAGTTCTCTGGGGAAAAATCTCATGGAAGTGGTCGAGTGTCATCTTTTTATCCATGAAAACCAAGTTCAGTCGCTATTCTGGGACAGTGCTAAATCTTCAGTAGGTGTCCGGATACAATGCATACTTCCTCCTCCTCCATCTATAAATGACTGTCACCCTGCATTAAACCAACTAGTTTTTTAGAGCTATTATGAGTGCCAAGATTATGCTGGAGTGATAGTGATAATTGAGAATTATAGAGGGGTTATGCTGCCAAAATATTGAGAGAGAAGAGGTCACTTTGCAAGGCGTATTTAGCTGCTTGCCCAGTCAGAGTAGGTTCAACGTCAGAACCCTTTGGTTGTAATCTTTCTCTGTTTTTACTGTTTAATGAACGACTATCATTATGGTTCCACTCAAGTGTCTTTCAATGGTATTTGAGTTATATCTTTTATGACCGATATATAATTGCATATACTAGATTTTACGCTTGTGTTTGTATCGTTCTTTGCGCGTGCAGGTGTCCGTTTACATGGAGCGTAAGGATTGTGACCAGCCAAAGCAAAGGGACGGGAGCGGCGTTTATTCTACAACAACTAGCATTGGATTCCAGGTAGATCATCATAATCGATCTCTGATTTATGAAATTAGGAACCTACGTGTAGCGTGGTGTAATTGTTGCTAGACCCGTGTTGGGCTAGTGGGATCGCCTCTGTCCGCAGAGGGGATTTACCAGTTCAACAGTTAGTTTTTAATAAAACTGAGGAAATCGATTTTATCAAGGAAAGAGAAGTTTACCTTGCCAGAGCCAAACAACACTAAGGAAAGGGTCCTTCATGGCCATGACCTGCATTGACAAATAAGTTGCAGACAAGTCAAACAAAGAAAATAATTATGTAGGCAACCAGAAAATACCACTGAAGAATCCCAACAGAACAAATTAAGGTAATGGAAGGATAAACAGTGACTACCAGAAGAGCACCAGACCACAGAGACAATAGAGTAAACCTCTTGTAAAAATCATCGAAGCTAATGACATAGTAATAGAGCCAGACTAACCAGATAGCCGAAGACGAATACTGAGCAGAGTTATCCAACCATCCAACGGAGAAACACATAGCCAGGTGTGGACAGGGCATTGATCTCGAACTCATTAGAGTCACCAGAAAAATAGTGGAAGGATCTCTCACCATGGAACAAGGAAAAGTGAAAATGTAGGAGTGAACGAAGTGAGGGTTAGGGCTTAGTCCGAGAGCAGGAAGGAAACCCGAGACTAGGACAATTGTCCTCTCACCTACCAATGTACCAATAATCGATACAGCCATCAACACAAGAAAATATATGTGATAACCTTTTGATTACCGGTTAATCACAATTGCGTTGATTAAATCATTTGCATTAATCATTGTTGTTATGTGTTAATCCTTAAGTCACGGGCTGGTTCCATCAATTAGTGGATTAGCTAGTCCAGTGTGCAGTAATCATTTCACCAACATAACCTTGAACTAAGCTAAATTTACCCTTAATGTTGTTTATTAGTGCACTTGAAAATCTTCAAATCCCTCCTTGGATTTTCATGACATTGATATCTAGATTTCTTCAAGCCCCAGGCAGGGACTAGCTACCGTGCAACTTCCCTTGTTAGCTTCAAAACCTATAAAAATATAATTAGAAATAGAGCGAAATCTCTAACCTTCAGAACTTTGAAATCCTAAATATTTTTATTATTAGCTTCAAAACCTATAAAGATATAATTAGAAATAGAGAGATATCTCTAACCTTCAGAACTTTTAAAACCTCAAAACCACCGAGGTCTAACACATTGGATTAGAAAATGAAATAGACTCATGGTCGCTTTAGATATTGTGTTTCATAGCTACATGCTTTGTTAGAGGTATGCTTATTTCTTTAATATTTTACTGATTTGTAAACGAAAGATAAAGAGATTCTCTTGTACTTTTTTTATTATTAGTTTTTTTGGCGTTGGAATTGAAATCTAATTTATAAATTGGCATTGGTTTGTGGCATCCTTCATGTTCGTAGTATGAGGTGAATTTTTGGAAACTGATAATTTTATAAAATGATAGATGTAATTGAGTTTAATTTTATTGTAGATTTGATGTATTCAATGCATATGAATAAAGTTAATATTGATTTTTCTTTATCTTATGGAGAGAATGTACATATCATTAGAGGTAAAAAATCTGCAATGCAAATCAAAAAATAAAATTCCTAACATTCATAAAAAAAAATAAAAAATCATGATTTTGAAAAGGATGAAGAATGGGACATGCCTTCTTTTTTCAGTCCAAGAAAATGCCTTCTTTTATATTAAGAAAATAAAGTATATTTGACATGGTTCAATCATAATCTATTCATCCATTCTTTACAAAGAAAACCCAAACAGAATAAGGTTTATGTCCATATTCAAAAAAGCAAAATGAAAATATAGAAAAATATCATATTATAAATATATTTATGATGTAGGAATAGTGGGAGTACCAGACCTAGGATCATGGTTGAATGTGGCATAGTAAATTACCCTAGAAGTTGATGAAATGCTTCGTTTTGAGACTAAGTCGATGATCATATTCAACTCATGTAGATATGATTAAAATCAATGTGCTTGAATCACCCTATGAAGATCTGGATGTGCTTCATCCAATAGGCTAGAAGAGGAGGTTGAAAACATGACAGTCCCTTGATCCAATATATGCAACCATCAGAATCCCCAAAGACTTACAAAATATTGATGTTGATCCAGTTAGAAGTATATAAGATCCCTCATAGTGCGATGATTTCTTCCCTATTAATGGATTCGATACCACCCTCCCACCACAAGTAATGATAGTTTATAGGTTCAGTAAGAATGAGCACACCACATCTTCATTGTCTAATTTTACAAGCCCCATTAAAGAAACCCACCGAATAGTTGTCCCAAACATCCTGCAAGATGACCTGCCAAAATTCTTAACATGGTTCATGGTTCTTATCTCATAAAAATATGACACAATCCCAACGAGAGAATATCTTATATCAACATGTTTGTTCTCAAACACCTTGAGCTTCCTACAATACCATAAGACACAAATGATTAAGAAGGGAAACATACCAAATACTTTTTGGGACAAACACCAATGTTTAAAACATGCCATGAGGGAAATTTGATTCCAATCACAAATAATCTGTAAAACATGAACTAAAATCCAAATTTTTGTGGCTACTGGGCAGCTGAAAAAGAGATTATGAACATCCTATGAATTTTTCATACACAAAAAGTAGATACTTGGTCCAATGAAAACTATGTGAGCTAAGTTGTTACAAGTGAGTATTTTATCATTGAAGGCCAGCCATCCAAAACATTTGAGCTTCAAAGGAAAATTCTATTTCCAAGATTTACGATACCAAGAGAGTTCCTCTACAAAATTAGCTTCTATGGTAATGAAATTGTAAATGTTGTTCATCACAATCTGATTCTTATGAACTTTCCCAACCCATCTCATCTTATCTATCTCATATGTGATAAAAATTTCTACAACCTCAATCTGTCTAATATAGAGAATCCATGATCTAGATTTAAATAGGAACACAACAAATTACATATATAACCATAAATACATAGATGGAATAGAAATAACACTTCATTTCACTAATATCAAATACTGAAATATGCTTACAAACAAAATGGAAAGAAGATTATCTCAGGCGATGGTAGCTTATCTCTGAGAAGAGATGTGGAGACTTCATGCCTCTGAAATGAGTTACAATGAGGCTTAATGGCCTTTTTATTATTGAACAATAAGAGAAAACCCTAAAAAACCAAAACCCTAACCCAAGGAGATGTAACACCAAGAATTTATGGGCCCCGTTGGGGTTAACCGGGCGGCCTACTTCCCTCGGTCATAAATTGGTCATGTTATCTCTATTTGATGTGTATGATACCTTTTTCGGAAGATATCTATGAGGACTACAGCTACTGATCGGATTTACTTTGAAATTATTAGAGGAATTTTGCCAAAAAATTGTCGTTTAGGGCCTCAAAACAGCGTTGGAAGTTCAGGACCCAAAAAACTGCAAAAAATAGTAATCTGTGCTACAATTGAGGAAATTGAAAAAAAACTGAAAGAACAATTGTGAGGGTCCAAGTGGAATAGGTGGGTGGCCACCAAGATCCACCTGGATCATTCCTCCCCCCTTAGGAGGCAATGGTCTCAATTGCATTGAGTTCCTACATGAGATGAGAGAACTTTTGTTGAGCATGGTCCCTAGTGAGCCATATGCCTTGGTGTAGGAGTTGGCCGTATTTGAAAACTCAATACAATTGGATCTTCTGCTAGTGAGTGTTCTTGATCTGTGTGTCCATGATCTGATTATTTGCAGCTTGTTCCATGTAGTTTGGATTTAACTCTATTGGTGTGAGGTGTTTTGCAATGTCGGATGTGTCTAGTAATGGTGGAAAGTATAGCCAAAGGCGATCCACATTGAACACTAGGTGCAGGCCAAGGAATGAGGGAATGTTGAGCTCAAAATAATTATCTCCCACAACCTTGGTTATGGTGTATGCCCCATATAGAAGCAGGTGAATATTGCAGTGGGGCCCAACGAGGCACTCCTTCTGCAAATGTAGCCAAACTTTATCGTCGACCCAGAAGTTGTGTGGCACCCAATGTTAATTATGCCGCTGATTGTACTTAGCATTGGCTTTGTCCAATATATCGTGGACCCATTGGCAGATGTGTTGAATGTGCCCAATAAAGCTATTTTCCTTGTCGGCTTCATATTGGACATCAGCCAAATCTACTTAAGTCACTACAAATGGTATGGCCACATCAATGGGACATAATGGTTGGAATCCCAAGACCACCTGAAAAGGATTGTGGCCAGTCGAGTTGTGGATAGCCCAATTTTAGCTATGTTGGACATAGGGGAGGCTCTCATCCCATGTGTGTGGATTCTTTGAGTTGTACATGCATAGAATGTGTACGATCATCATATTGACAACCTTTGTCTAGCCATCAGTTTGGGTATGGAAAGATGTGGACTTAGTGATCTTGGTGTCTAGCATTGACCAGAGATTGGAAAAAAATGTACTGAGTAACCCTCTATCCTGATATGAGATGATATACTAAGGGATCCAAAAGTGCACCCACACTCCGTCAAAGAAGAGTTTAGCAGTGGCTTTTTCCATGACATTCTTCTTGTAGCCACCATAATGGACATCTTCGAGAATCTGTTGATGACCACAAAATCATAGTCATATCCATGCTTAGTAGAAGGAAATCTTGACATGTAATCCATGGAGATGGATTCACAAGGTAGACTAGGGGTAGGAAACAAAGTATAGAAGCCTTGCTGCTTCATGATCAGTTTGGAAACGAGGCAGCCAGTGCAGGATTTGATGTACTTCCTGACATCTTTTCAAAAATTCAGCCAATAAAAATACTTCTGCAGTAATGCCACCATTCTCTCGACCCTAAAATTCCCAATAACCCAACTATAGTGCACTTCCCAAATCATCATAGCATGCTCGCTTGAAAGAACAAAAAGGTGTCCTAGGTGGTGTAACAAAGCATCCTAGATGTGAAAATATGGAACTTGTTGAACCTCTAAGAGTGTATGGTATGTGTGGCTAAATTTTGGGTCGTTGATGAGCCTCATAAATGGGTAATTATATGTGCTCATTTTACCTCCTAACCTAGTCAAATCAACCATTCTCTTAGCTTATTACATGATTTTCTAGTTATATTTATGCCTATAGAGTGAGTTGAGTTAGTTATGATGCCATGAGGTCTAATATGCGTTTAATGCAAAATATTGATGATTTTTGTCGTCAAAGTCAAGGATATAGTGGATAAATGGCGGAAATAACTCGAAGTGGGAAAAGGAGAGGACTTATATGATGGAATCCCCATCATTTATTACTTCCCACTTTGAATTCCCGTTCATTAAACTTAGAGTACAGACATCCAAATCATGCATTAGCAGGCAACCAAGCAAGTGGAGAACAATTGATGTTTATCTCAAGTTTTGGGAACCAATCCTCACTGATTTTGAGGAAGTTGTTGGGAGCTTCATTTTTATAAGTAGAGAGGCCTAGGGCCTCACTAGGGTTGAATTTTTGTTGCAGCATTGCTTATGTAACTTTGCTGAACTTCGAGCTTATTATCTTGATAGTTCATATAACCTTGTTGTTGTTTGAGAATAAAGATGGAATCCTTTTTGAGTTAGCATTGAGTTACCTCAGAGGGCTGAAGGTCTTGGGTTAGGGCCCAATCCAAGCAACCAAGCTCCTCTTTTCTTGTGTTTGTATGCCTCATTTCAATTTGTAGATTATATTGCTATTAGATATATTTCTTTTATGATTAAGAATAGGTTGTTTTTTATGATTTAGTAGTTTGCTTCAATTTGTGATTTCAATTGTAGGTTAAGTAGTGATAAAGGAAAGATCCAAAAGGCTAGCAGCAATGCCTTGGCCTCTCTTCCTCCCTTTGGGAAAATGATCTGAGGCAAAGACCCTCTTTCTGTCCCAAAAACACAGTTTTTCCTCCTTCATAGGACTTCTAATGTTTTGAGCTTTCTAATTGGTTCATATTTTAGTTTTCTTTGCTTCAAAACTTCTTCATCATGATCATTTCCTTATTTGCAACAGTCTTCTTTCATGTTTTTCTTTCATGCAGTGGTTATTAGCATTTTTTTCCATAGATCATTGTTTACATTGATGCAAAAGCTCAGGTTTTTAGATGCACTTGTTTCCTTGCTTGCTTAATCTCATTGGTTTACTATAAATTGTTTATGCAACATATATTTTCTAGCAGCAGCCTAGCCTATTAGCCACTCCATCCTCCATCTAATTCATGCCCTATAGGTCTCCCAAGTCTTCCCTCAATTCTTCCTTAGTTTCTTACATTTTCCATAGACCATAGGTGACTTAACACTTCATTCCAACCTTCATATACCTTCTCCACCTACTCTCACACCTTCAAAATAGTGAAAAATACTCTCGGCCTCCTCCTGTAGGCCTCCTATAGAACACGGTTTTTGCTCCTATAGAATGTTGTTTGTCCTCCTGTAGATTTTCCTATAGGCTTTTTTTTAAGGCCGAGTTTCAGAAAATCCTCTAGAAGTCCACCTGAGACCTCCTACGACCCATCCACACCATCCTACACACTCTCAAGTCCCAAAACCACCCTCCATCGTCACCTATTCACTACCATATCAACAAACAAATAAATTACATGCCTAACAAATTCACATAAAAATACATAAAAATCCGAAAAGATGTGTTTTTCTCATTTACTTTCAAAAATAGCTTAGGTAGATGTTGTTTACTTCCTTGAATAGATAATGGCATTCTTTTGATGGTTTTCATAGTGTTTTCTACAAAAGTAAGATTAGTGGTTAACTAGGATTTCCTTGGTTTGCTTTACATTTCAAACTTCCTTTCTACAAGTAGAATAGCATCAGTAGAGTAATCTCTTTTCCCTTTCATCACATATAAAGCTTCTTCTGGAACCCATAGAAGTTGGTTTGGGCTCCTAGTGATCTTGCACTGGTTGACCAAGTGAAAACCTGCAGTAAGAACTAGTGCTTGTGCATACATCACCATCGTTTCCAATTTTGTTACGAACTACTGGGTTGATAAGAGTAAATTAGGTAGCCTAGGAGTTGTAGAATTATCGCTGCAATACTGGTGCTCACCACTTTTTGGCGCCATTGCCGGGGAAGCGTCAGAGTATTCTACGATTACTACTTTCTTTTATTTTCTTCTTGCAACATCCTACCAATAGTTTATTTCAGCAAAAGTAGAATAGTCATTTCCTTTCTTTCAGTTCTGCATTTCTTTTTCTTTCCTTCAATTCTGCAATTTCCATTTCAGCAAAAGTAGATTAGTCATTTATTTTCTTTCAGTTCTGCATTTGCTTACATTCCTCTTTAATTCTGTAAATTTCACTTCAGTAGGTTCATTTCAGTTAGTTGCAAATTGTTTTGTTCAATCAATTTCAATTTTGCAGGTACTATCAGTGTGGGGAAAAAAACAAAAACCAACCAAAAAGATTTCCTTTCATGCCACATAGGAATAGAGATAATTTAGGAAATTTTTTTCCCAACACCCCCACTACTTCACACAACCAACCTTCTCTCTTCCTCGGTGGCAGTGTTCAAGAAGAACCTTTAGGTGAACAACCAGAGATATTTGAAGAACCTATAGGGGAAGAACAACAAGAAAACATCCCCCCTGAGCCAATGGTCGAAAACATAAATGCTAGTGGTAATGGAGATAGAATAGATGGTACCTCTCCCATTAGGGAGACTAATGGGGACACCAAAATGAATAATATAAGCCCTACAACCCTACCCCACTTCCATGGTTTGACTACAGAAGATCCTAACACCTTCACGTTTGAGTTTGATATTATCTATCGAACCTATGACTATGCAGAAGAGGAGGAAAAGTTGAAACTGTTTCCTTCTACTCTCAAGGATGCATCTTTGCACTGGTTCATGGGATTACCTAGCAATAGCATCAAAACTTGGGCTCAGATGCAACAGATCTTTAATGACAAGTACTACTGTAGGTCAAAACATACCAAAGAATAAATCTTCCAAATGACCATGGGAAGTGATGAATCCTTGGAAGACTATGAAGAGAGGTTCCAGCTCAGTTATGAAAGGGCTAGGTGTACACTTGACCCTGAATCTCTGAAGTTGGTCCTGCTCAGGGAGTTCCGGAAGACTTTCTAGACACCCTCCACCTATTGGTTGGGGGAGGCATCTACCAACTGCTTCATGAGGACATAAAGACTGTGTTTAGAAACCATTTTAGAGTAGCCCGAAAGAAAGGTAGGGGGAGTCAACCCATAGCCAGTACCTCTTTCTCTAGCTCATCCATTAGAGGAGAAATTGGAAGCATGCTGGAAGACTTCAAGAATGAGATGCTACAGATTCTTTCCATGCAAATGGACATCTTACATATCAAAAGGAAACAATAGTAAAAAGAGAGGGCTTTGTCCATCTTTTGCCCTAGATGCATGAGGAGGCATCCTAGGAATGAATGCCCATTAAACTGTATAGAGGTTTGTTGAGTTTGTGAAGAAAATCATTCTACAGATAAGTGCCCTTCCTTACCTAGACTTAAAGTTGTATATCAAGGGGTTGAAGGAGTCACTGAACAACTGTATTACATAAACCAAAGGAGGCTGCATGGACCTAGACCATACCAGCAGGGGATGCAAGGGACATCTTAGACATACTACAACCCCAACCAAGTCACCTCCATACCTTCTTGGGTTCCCCCTGCTCATCCTTCCTGGCCCATGCCTCCTCCTTGGTCCTTCACATCTCAATATCCTACCCAACTAGCCACCTATTCATTTCAATCCTATGTTCAGCTAGAACCTTAAGGGAATGCATCTCATCAAGGGTGGAGGCCCCAATACAAGTCTCTTCCTGCTCTTCTACCTCCACCACCTGCCCAACCACAACCCCATCCACATCCATCTCAAATATACAGTCCCACTAGACTACCTATACCACTAACTCCAAACCCACACATTGAAGTAGCTCAATCCATTTACAATGTTGAGGTGCAACACTTCCAAACAACTCCTCTTGAGCTCAATGGTATTCACCATAGCTCAAGAAGAGTATTGGAGAAAAGATATTATATTAATATCATTGAAGGACCACATCCAGAAGAAGAAGATTCAAAAGAGAAGATCAAAGAACCATGGGCTGCACTTGATGGAGAGAAGACATCAAAATCAGAGATCGAGAGAGCTCCCTCATGGTTACCATTGAATCCTCCATGTATTCAAGAGAAAAATCAGCAAAAAGAGAAATATGTGAAGGTCATGGTAGAAGAAGACATGAAGAATGATCTATATGAGCAAAAAGACCAAGGACATCACAACTATATTGAAACATGGTTCGAGACAGTCACTAAGTTGTAGCATCACTCTCTTCCTCAACTATGCTTGATCCTTTCAAAGTCAAAACATTTGGTCTCTGAAATCGAGGTACATGTGAAAGCATACATTTCAAGCCTCCACATCATTTTTTATATCATCTTTATGTGCACATGGCTCCATTGGAAGTATTCTTATACTTGAGAGTGATTTTTCTTTTCAAGTAGGGTAGGGTATGAGAAAAAAATGAAAAATAATAGAAATAATAAGGACTCAAGTGAAAACTTCCATGAGGTGCTTGAGTCCCATAATTGGGTTGAAAAACTCTTTTGAGGTGGCCCAGTGATGACAAAAAAAAACAAGAGATAAATAAGATCCCTGGGTGAAAATCTCCCTTGGAGATGTTAGCTCCTGCTGCAGCAGGTATTCATTTTTCATGATTGGCATTTCACAAGCCAAATATGTTGTACTTTGCTTCCTATAATGCTCCATATTTGCTCAAATAGTCTCCATATGAAGAAGGCTACTTCAAGTTCATTCAATTGCCTTCAAATTTTGTAAAGTTTTTCTAGTATCACTACTGTTAGTTAAAGGGAGGTCCAAACAGTTTAATCTTGGTCTCCCTAGGTTTAAATTTCTTGTTTTAGAATATAGAGATTGTAAGTCTATCCAAACAGTTTAATCTTGGCAGACTCTTAGATA
>APFE031262365.1:0-29271 GCA_000404065.3 Pinus taeda
AGTAAATCTGAAAAGTGCATCTTTATTGGGTATAAGGATGGTTTAAAGGGTTATAAGCTTTGGAACCCAGTGACAAGGAAGGTTGTGTACAACTGAGATGTGGTGTTCAGAGAGATGAAATATGTTATTAAACATGAATTCCAACCAAAAGAACTTGAGAAAATAGAGTTTGAGCTAAAGGAGGAAGAATTAGACTCTACAGCAGAGGAGGAATTAGAATATCAAGAGCCAAAAACTCTGGGTGTGAGAAGATCAGTTCGAGAAAGAAGGTAGCTAGAAAGGTATAGTCCATCTGCTTTCTATTCAAATTTTGCTTTATCTATTACTGGTGATGATCCTAGAACTGTGAAGGAAGCAGTAGATGCAGAGGATGGAAAAATCCATGGTTGATGAAATGGAATCTTTTCACAAAAATGAGGCTTGGGATTTGGTGGAATTGTCGGATGGAAGGAAACCCATTGGCAACAAATGGGTGTTCAAGAAGAAGACAAATAAGGAAGGAAAGGTGGAGAAATATAAAGCTCAGTTGGTAGCAAAAGGTTATTCCCAGGTGTTAGGAATTGATTTTAGTGACATTTTTTTTCTAGGTAGCTTCTATTAGATTACTTTTATCTGTTGTTGCTGCTTTTTATTTTGAGGTAGAACAAATGGATGTGAAGACAACATTTCTTCACGAGGATCTGGAAGAGGAGATCTACATGAAGCAACCTGAAGGTTTTGCAGTGAAGGGTAAGAAATAACTGGTATGCAACTTAAAGAAGTCTCTGTATGGGTTTAAAAAGTCACTAAGGATGTGGTATCAGAAATTTGATACATTTATACGGGTACTTGGCTTCACCATAATCAAAGCAGATCACTGTGTCTATTTTAAATTAATTGGTGACCGTGTTATTTATCTGGTCTTGTATGTGGATGATATGCTGCTGGTTGGAAATGACAAAGAAATTATCCAGGATTTGAAGACCCAATTGTCCTCCAAATTCGACATGAAAGATCTTGGTGCTACAAACTATATTTTGGGCATGGAAATTAAAAGAGACCGGGAAAAGAGGAATCTCTGGTTAAACAAGAGGAAGTATGTCGAGACAATACCGCAAAGGTTTAATATGCCGGATAGTAAATTGGTGAAGGTTCCTATTCCTGTAGGAGTGAGGTTATTTGTTTAATAGTGTCCCAAGACATAAGAAGAGGAAGAGGACATGTCCTGTATTCCATATGCAAGTGTAGTTGGTAGCCTGATGTATGCAATGGTCTGTACTAGAACAGACATTGCACATGCAATGGGAGTATTGAGAAGGTTTATGTCAAAACCAAGGAAGGAGCACTAGACAACAGTGAAGCGGTTTTCAGATATTTGCATGGCACTAGTGATTATGGTTTGTGCTACCAAGGAAGACTAGGATTGGATAGAATGTTGGATGTTCGTGGCTTTTTTGATGCAAGATGGGTTGAATATCTGGATCAGAGAAGATCTACAAGTGGGTATGTGTTTAACCTATTTGGAGGTGCAGTAAGTTGGATGAGTAAGAAACAATCTATAATGGCACTATCAACTACAGAGGTAGAATACATTGCAGCCACTCATGCAAGCAAGGAAGCAATTTGGTTGCAGAGATTGTGTTCAAGTATGGGGTTAGTACAGGGAGCTATAAGGATAGACTGTGACAGCCAAAGTGCAATTTTCTTGGCAAAGAACCATGTATATCATTCAAAGACAAAGCACATTGATGTTCAGTATTACTTTGTGAGGGATATGATAGAAGAAAAAAAGGTGTTGTTGGTAAATGTGGACACTTTGAAGAACATTGCAGATGCATTGAAAAAATTTGTGAGCTGTGAGAAGTTCCCTTGGTGTAGAGAAACAATGGGTGTTGGAGGGTTGGATAAATGACTAAGCTCTCTTGTGGCCCCCTATGGAAAGAAAACAACAAGTGGGAGAATGTTGGGTAGTGTTATATTCTTTCCATGACTAGCCCATGTAGTTAACCAGGGGGCTAGAAGGGGGGCAGAGCCCCCCCTTCATTTCACTGATTGCGTACGGGGGGAGTCACAGGGGGTTTGAGGGGTGCAGGTAACCCCACTCTATGGGGTCCAGGGTAGTGTCCCAGAAAATTTTGGTTTTGGACCCTATGTTAGGTTGGGCGAACCTACCTATGTTTTTGTGCATGATTTTCGCACATGGTTTTGAAGGCGATGGTTTTCGGTCCATGGTTTTGGACATGATGGCTTTCATTCCATGGTATTGGATGCTTCGACATGTATAAATATGTATTGTAACATTGAAAATAACATAGTGAAAAATCAAGTTGGTAGTCCTAGTTTTGGGATCCAGGGGAAAACCTCTATGTATATGTGTTTTATGTGTTATGCTCTTGCATTGTTTATTTTCTGTGTTTTAGAATTCATATGAAGGTAATTACTATACGGGGTTAAAACCTACATTCATCCAATTCTATCACTGAAGACTCCATTCATCTTCACCTTTTCCAACACACTCTTATTAGAGATACTGCTAAGTGGTATGTCGATCAACCCAAATCCACTTAATCCACTCTCATGACTCTTGCCAAAACATTTCTAGCATATTTCTAGTTACCTCACCATTATGACACGGGTATCGAATTATTGACTTATTTCCTTCAAACTTTTTCCACTCACCTTTCTGATCATTTTCAAGAATGGAGTAGGAGTAGCATATGTAAAGCTCCTGAATTCAAAGACCATTTCTATATGGATTGGTTTCAAATCCTTATATTTCTTTTGTCCCCCATTGCTAAAGATTTTTCTTCTCACTTCCCCCAATTTGAGGAAGATGAACTCCAAGTAGCCTTGAAATTTTAGATAATCTATGACTAATCAAGTTATGTTTATACTGTCATTCCTGATTTTCCTTGGCCTAGTGCTGCTAATGCACCAGGGGAATCTCATGCCATTGGAGGTATTTTTGGATCCATTTCACACCCTTGACTTCCACCATATTCTTCACCTTTGATGATTTATGGTCAACCCTAAGGGGGGACTAGTTCCTCTTACACCTATCCCGCCCCCTCCCCCTAATATTTCACATGGAAACTCTTATCCAGGTCCTAGAAGGTCTTATGCATATCACCATTTGCATCAACAAATGTCAGGGCCAATTGTTGCTCCACCTATCTATCCTAATGTTTCCCCATCTCCTTACTATTTGTATGCACCGCCTAGCACTCCAACCCAGCTGACACCAATGCCCCTAATACCCATGCTTCCTCCACCTTTGCCACAACAATAACCTCCCCCAAAAGGTCAAGTGAATGCTCAATAGAGGGTTGCCAATCCCCCCAACCCCAAATAACATATGTTGGCATTATGATACATATGTTTTACTTTATGGAAACCCACTCATCTCAGATCATAAATTATAGTGCAGCAAAGTTATTTTCTGGTTCACGCACTTTCATGCAGAGAAAAGTTCACGCACTTTCATGCAAAGAAAATTTCATGCACTTTCATGCAGAGAAAAGTTCCTTTCGTGCAGAGAAAAGTTCACGCACTTTCATGCAGAGAAAAGTTCACGCACTTTCATGCAGAGAAAAGCCCACGCACATGGGAAATCTTATGGTTGGTTCATGGTATTAGTCCAACAATTTTTGATCCTATAATTTTGGTCTGTGGTATTTAGTTCTTGGTATTTGAACCTATGGTTTTGGGCCATGGTATCTCTCATAAGTGTTGATCCAAAGTATTGGGTCCATGGTATTTAATTGTTATGGTTTTTAGTTCGTGGTATTGTGAAAGGCCTAAGGCTATAAAAGAGGAAGGAGATCATTTGGTAAGGCATCTTCTGAATTATTGAATATCTGATAAAGTGCTAGATCTGGAATACTGTGATTGGGTTATGGTGCAAATCTAGATCTGAATGAAGAAGGAACCTGAGCGCAAGGAGAAGGATAAGTTCTATTGATGGGTCAAAATCTCAAGACTGGAATAGTGGTATCTCTATATGATTTTGATATGTGATATGTGGCACACCCTTGATCTATAAATCTGATAATCTGGGTTAACTAATATCTGAATTTTTGAAAGAATGAATTTATAGATCTGTATGTAGGTTCAGTGAAGTGAAGGCGCGTATACACGTTGTTCTTGTAAGGGAAAGTCACATATACGCAGGTCGGTATTGACACAGAAGCGTATGCACGTAGGTTTCTGAATAGTGAAGTAGCGTACATATCTTGATTTATGTTCTAGTTGCTTCTGTTTATTGCTACAGTGTTCTGGGTTCAGAAGTGGGGTGTGATTACTGTTATTATGATCTAGGTACAGTTGTCAGAGAAGTGTTTATTTTGATTGGTGAAAAGGTGATTGGTTGATGCAGAAATTCTTGATGTTTGATTGATGTTATTTGTGGATCCAGTCTGAAAAATTATGAAATGTGGTCCCTGGAAGGAAGAGAAGGTTGTAGTCTTCTATAGGTAGCAACCTCCATACTAGTATCTCAACTAGTACAAGAACTAAGGGGGTTGAAGCTCCATTCCAGGAGAAGCTGGAAAACGAGAGAGGGTTGTAGCTCTCTGCAGGTAGCAGCCTGTGTATTGGTAAAGGACTTCACCAATACAGAATCATTGTAAAAAGAAGTTTCTAATTGAAAAGATAGAAACATATTGCAGCAGGTGGTTTTCACCCAAATTGGGCTTCCACCTTATATCTTGTGTTCTTGTGTGTGATTGTCTTCTGCTCTATTTTTTCTGTTCCTGGTTACTGTTTATATGATCATGATGAACAGATTAATGTTCAACATCTATAGAATATTTTAAATTATAAGTCTGTATGGTATACGCGGGTTTCCTTATCTGTAGTTGCATATATACGCGGTTTTCTCTAACTGAAGTAGCCTATATGTTCTGGGTTTGAAAAAGAAAATAATTGACCAGATAATATTGATTCACCCCCCCTCTCAATATTATTTCCAACAACATAACAAGGAAAAAGGTAACCAAAACTAACAATATCAAGGTAATTAGGGTAATGAGGGTCCACCACCTAATGCACCTCTAGGAAACTAGCCTAATCATGTAACCCAACAATAGGGAAGACAACCAAAGAAAAATAAAGCTCTTCATACGAATAAATTTTGTGCCTATTGCAGTGTATATGGCCATTATACTCATGAGTTTCCCCTTTTACCTAAGATGCGATATGCATGGGAAGCTCAAGAAGTTGCTTCTAGAGGAAAACAACCCATAACTCCTCCTCCTTCTCCTGCTTCATCTCAACTGGCTGTGCTTACCAATCCTTTTCCTCACCAAGGATATCTTGCTGCTCAACCCACACAAGGTCATACAACTCCCCCACCCCCACCATCTGGTCACAATGACTATCAGATTCTCATGATGAATTCTGACAAAGTCAATACTAAACAAGTCAACCTTCAGACTTGATCACGTCAATATGATAAGCCACTTGCTAAGCCAACTACTGAGTCCCAATCGCAAGTTTCCATCGAGCCTCTATCCTCATCAAATGGTACCTTACATATCCCTCCACCTAAGGTATAGGTTATCCCCAATATCCCCAAAGGTCCATTACATCGAAACACTACTTCTGCTAAAGACGCATATACCTATAGCATAGTAGATGAATTGGAACAGTCTCTTGTTTCCATGTCAACGCTGGAAGTCCTCCAAACGTGCCCATCCCAATGGAAATATCTACTCTGTGCTTTGGGTGTTGTGGATCTATCTTATGATTGTATGACTGTCTTTGACATTGAAAAATCATAACATCCTCCCCTTTCTTCATACATTGCATTTCAAATATCAGTCTCCATAAGAAATTCCATTGTTCAATGTTGTATCATAGACGAAGGTGCCTCCAATTGTGTGATGGAAGCTAGTGTTTGGATGCAACTTGGTCCACCTGACTTGTCCCCTTTCACCCTCACTCTCTATGCTTAGGATGGGAATCCCTCTCATCCCCTTGGCTTATATTGTAACTGTCCTATCACTCATTGTGACAATCTTATCTTATTGACATCGAGGTCATTCATGCCCCGTTAGATTATAACATCCTCTTGGGTCATAGCTACACCTATTCCATGTCAGCTATCACATTTTCGATTTTCCGTAAGATGTGCTTCCCTCATAATGGAGATATCATTACTATAGATCAACTGATGTACTATGATCCTAAGTCTTAGACTTCAACTCAGTCCACTCTCTCATCGATGACTGGCTATAAGACTATCGCATCCCACACTAATGTCTCTCTTGGGGTATACAAAGACCCCACCTTGCTTGATGCCTATTATGGTCCACTGCCTACTCCTTCTGAGCCTATATTGTCCAGTGTTTTCATGCTCCAAGCATCACGAGGCACCCACAAACAATATGGTATGCCATCATAACAACCATCACCTCTACAAACTATTATTCCAAACTAAACCCAACCTTCAGGTACTTCTCCTCAAGGTCCTCTTCCTTCTGTTGGTATCTCTCCTATTCCTTTTCAACTCGGAATCATTCCCCCAGGTCTTAACGATCTCAGTGCAGTTCCCCAAGGTCATTACCCTTTTGGTCAAATAACATTTTTATTTCCACCCCTGGGAATTTATTCTACACCTGTCATGGTTACGTTAAGTTTACCTAACATTATCTTGGGGATCCCATTCTAATACATTGATCCTCTCGCAAACACCACCCTAATCAACTCAAACCTTACATATTTTTGACCCATGTTCAACTTGTCGTTACTACCCCTTCCTTTGCTTCAGTTCCTCACCAACCTCAATAGGAACCTACTCCTATTGCAAAATCATCTGGTGAGGGGGGAAAGCCTAGAAAAAGGGAACCAAGGACAAGGCACCCCAACCAACTCCAGCTCCTCTTAAGACGCCAAAGCCTACTCCTCCATGTTCTTTGTGTGATATTGTTGGTTCTTTGTGTGATATTGTTGGCCATTCCACCAATAATTGTCCTGAACTCCCTCATATCAAGAATGTGGTCTTTGACACCTTTCTTGATTCTAACATTCCTGCGGTCCATGTCATCTTACCTAAGTTATCTAAGAAGAATAGGTCATTACGCATGAGTCATCCCTATTCTTTGTGTGATAATTATGGCCATTATTCTGATCATTGTCCCCATCTCGAATACTTTCGTGATACACTTCAAGTGCTTCTCAAGTTAGAGGTCACTTGTAGTGATTCTACCTATCCTCTACATGTGGGTTCTGGTACCACTCCTATGCTAGAGAAGGAAGTCTCTCAACCACCCATCATGATCCCTCCTCCTGATGTTGAGATGAAGTATAGTACCACTCCTATTTTCTACCTATCATCATCCATGTGATCGATATATTGGGACTCTCTTGATGTCTCCTATTTTTCTTCTATTAAATCTTCTTCAATGAACACTTCAGTCTCAACATCGATAGATGTCACATCTACTAGTCACCTATCTCCCAACCTTGACGATGCGTATGTGAACCTTGTCTCTCACGACGATGCCTCAGGTATCTCCTCTTCATCATGTGGTCTCTCTTCCTAAAATCACCCCATCTTCCATTCAAATGAAGAAATCATGGAAGCCATGACCACCCTTGATCATCCTTGGGATGATATGCATCATTGTGCATACTTCCTTCCAACACAAACCCACGACCAATATGTTATGGAGTCTAAAGACTTCATCCATGCTGGATTTTATTGGCTTAAAAATACCACTCCTACACAAGATGCTTCCGAAGAAGAAAATATTGTTAACATCTCCCCTACTATCAAAATCAACATTTCATATAAACGAGGGATTGAAGAAAATATCATCTAGGGGGCACAATGCACCTTGAAATCAATTAATTCTTACAGTAAGTTATTCAAAGAATTTCGTGATGTTTTTGCTTGGTCTTATTCTAAAATGCCTAGACTTGATCCTGCCATTGTTGAACATCACATCGACACTTGGCCTGATGCCATCCCCATCCACCAAAATAAAACTCCTATCCATCCTTCCAAACATGAAGCTATGAAAGCTAAAGTCAATAAACTCAAGCAAGTTGGTTTCATCTATTCTATCAAATACACTACATAGATGTCCAATCTCATTTCCTTTCTAAAGAAACAAGACATCATTTGTGTCTACACATAATTTCTCAATCTGAACAAAGCTTGTCCCAAATACAACTTTCCCACACCGTTCATAGACCAAATCATTGGTGAGTTTGTGGGGCATGAGATTCTTTCCTTTATGGATGGATTCTCTGGGTATAGCTAGATATGTATCCATTATGCCAATCAACTTAAAACTGCCTTCACTAGTCCGTGGGGAAATATTTCTTATAAGGTGATGCATTTCAGTTTAAATAATGTTGGGGCCACTTTTCAACGTGCCATGTATTACTATTTCCATGACTTGGCCATATTATCCTTTCATATCTAGATGACCTCACCACTCATTCCAAGCTTCGATCACAACACATACATGATTTGTGTACCATCTTCCTTATAACATTTGTCTCACCTCTTAAGTGTGTCTTTTGTGTTCTTGTCGACCAAATTTTAGGCTTTATTGTGTCCAAAAACGGTATCACTCTTGACCCTCTTAAAGTTTAGGCCATTCTCGAAATTCCTCCTCGTCGTACCCTCTACCAGTTACAAGACTGCAAGGTAAATCCAACTTTCTTCATAGGTTTGTACCTATCTATGCCACAACTGCGCATGGGTTTCTTAGACTCCTTCAATATAACATTCCATTTATTTGGAATGACCAAGCTCAAAAGTATTTTGATGCCCTCAAACGTGCTCTCACTTCCGCTCCTTTGATCAATCTGCCTGATTTTGAAATGGATTTCCTCTTGTATGTCTCTGCATCTGCCTATTTGGTCACATGTTTCCTAATCCAAGAAGATGGTGCCAGAAACGAGCATGTCCTCTATTCTTTCAACAAGAATCTTAATGGTCCCCTAGTGTCCTATCCACATGAATATAATTTGGCTCTGACTATTGTGTTCTCTGTTCAAAAGCTTCGACATTATATCCTTACGCGTACCACCAAAGTTGTGACCAATTGTAACCCCAAGGCCTTCCTATTGATTTGATGGATCATTAACAGGAAGTACACTCGTTTGATTTTTATCCTTCAATGATTCGATCGTGAATTCTTCACAACCAAGAGTAAGAAAGGTTTAGCCCTTGCTGAATTCATTTCTAAATTTCCCACTAGTGTGCCTGATCGACTAGTAAATGATGATCTTCTATATGAACCCTTTTTCTCCATTACCTTATACAGTCCTGGGTATGGAAACATCCTTACCTATCTTTGAACCCATAAATTCACCCCCCACCTCACTCATGATGATCGACGACTTATTTGACATCAATCCCCTTGCTATCTTCTCATTGGTGATGATATTTATCATTGCGGTGTCGACATTGTCCTCCATTGTTGTCTCACCCATGCTAAAGTTGAGCAAGTGATCAATGCTTACCATGGTGGCACTTATGGTGTTCACCTCTCTGGAATGGCCACTGCCTAGAAAATCATGCACACTGATTATTTTTGGCTCTCTCTTTAGAAACTACATTGAGGCAAGCACACATTATCCCAATTATCAGTTATATGCCGCTAAGGCGTGAGCTCCACCTGCTCCCCTCCATCTTGTCATTATAGTTAGTACTTTCTATAAATAGGCTATTGACTTTATGGAGCATCGACCACCATCTATTAATAACCAGAAGTATATTATTATGGTCATCTACTATTTCACTAAATGGGCTAAAGCCATGCCAATGTTCAATAACGTCGTGACTACTACAACCCTATTTTTCTTTAACCATGTTATCGCTCAATTTCAGGTTTTGAAATAATTGGTCTCCAAACATGGCCTACACTTTGAAAATGAGATATGTTGTGAGCTATCCTCTTTGTTGGGCATCGAACAAAAATATTCATCGTCTTACTACCCTCAAGGCAATGGACAATTTGAAGTTGTCAAAAAAATCCTCAAACTATGCTAATTTGGATGGTGAACAAACACAAGACCAATTAGCATCTTATGCTCTTCCCTTATTTACGGACCTATAGAAAATGTATCAAAACCGCCGCAGGGTTCACTCCTTTCCACCTCATTTTCAGAGAGAAGGAAGTCTTACGAATCAAGTGTGAAATCTCCTCCCTCCAACTTGTTGTCGAACTCCTCCCAGGCACCCAACCTTTATAACAAGGACTTATCATGCTCTAACATGCCAATGAAGACCATTGTGTTGCATTTCAAACCACTGAAGTGGAAAAAAATATCACCAAAGCTCAGTATGACCAAAGCATCCACCCTCGTACCTTCCACGAAGATGACCTTGTTCTCATCTATGAACAACCTCATGATGTCTTGGGGCATGGGAAGTTTGAACCATTATGGATAGGTCCTTACATCATCCATAAGTGTTTGGTAAAAGGGGCATACCTTTTAGAGGGTCCAGAAGGAGAAATCCTTCCTAATCCTCACAATGCACACTACCTCAGGAAATTTTACCCATAGAATTTCCCATTGAAATGCGTGTATCTTTTTCTCTTTCTTTCATTTAGGTAGCTTACATCCCCCAAAATCTCATTCATTGTCTTCTTATGTCTTTCAAATGGATCCATCATCCACACCTCATATCGGTTATGCTGATAGTGTGAGTTACTTCCCCCAGAATTTAGCCTCGACAACTTGAGCCATTTTTACCCCTTTTCATTTGTTAGTCCACTCCAACGATGTCTCCATTGGATTTGCCACTAAAAACCAGGCCGAATATGATGTTGTGATAGGTTTGTTAGCCAATTTCCTTGATCGCTGCATCCTTCACCTTCATGTTTGTCTTGATTACTGGCTACTTGTCATGCAATTGAACGAAGTTTATCATATGTGTAATTCTGTCCTATTTAGAAAATATTTATAAGTTAGGCCTTTGACACGTGAATTTGAAACCATTACATTCAGTCATGTTCCTGGAGCCCAAAATCACTATGTAGATACCATTGCAAATAACATTCTATATTGGCATTTATCACATACAACACGACATCCATAACATAACCAAATGGTGAACCAAAATCGTCACAAATGACACATAACCATATTTTGTGTCATTATATCCAACATATAATGTTTGGAGTCCACTACTCTAAATACCTTTGACATGCTCATTCACATGTTATAACAAAACAATAATCGGGACCCACATGTTCTTATGCCTAATCATTATCATCTGGAGGCTCTCAAGCCAATGGCTCCATCCCACTAGCCCATAAGTCTCGAATCTCCTAACCAGCGATAAGAATGCACCTTGTGATACCTCGCCCCTATGAGGGAATACCAATGCACTCATATATATACCAATATTCTAACTTTTTCCACTCGCGCACTATCACCCTGATCAGTAGCACGTCGAACCTTCGATGGAGATCCTCTAGTATAGCATCACTACCTGATATCTGCAGTGATTTTAGACCACTAGGATCTATAGCCCTAGGTGTTGCGGCTCATCCCATATATCATGCTAGCCTCATCGGTGCTTATACCACAAGTTTAGAGAGCAACACCACACACACATATTTATTAAACTTTAAATGCATCAAATATATAACAAATTTCACATACCATCTAGACCCCATGCTCATCTCAGTAGGAGTGGTAAGTCATCATCTCCTTGATAGATCATTCCACTATATGAATATTCATCTATGTACAGTGACATCTAGCCCAATGAGAAAATAATTAGGTCATAACACCTATCTAACTCCCCCTCCTCCACCTCATCGTAGTAGTTGCCCCTAACGGTGCATGCTAGGATCTTTTGGGCCCCCATCATGGATCTGTACATGTGGTCGGATGGTCGAGACCTTATCAAAGAATAATGAGCATAAAATTGTCCCAAATGAATAGTTATCATTGGTTTATCGCCTACATAGTCTCAACTGTCATTTCAATGACGACAACATCATTTGATCCCACCTAGAGTAGATCCCACACTCTCCACAAGAATCATTTGCCCCTAGTGATGTGAGGAAATGCATGACTACCGAAGATTCGCAACACAACTGTTGTTCTAGCTCATGTCTTGAGCCTCTCTAAGTCACTGATCTCGATAGGGCATCATTGGATGTATCTCCCCCACCACCCCCGAGGAGGGGGAATCCTGTCAGAAAATATATGTCCTGGATCATGATCTCGATTCTATGCCCCTGTACTACAAAGGTCTCATGATCTGAGTCCAAATAAATCACAATCCTCAATAGTAGGGTCTCCCCAACCCTCTTCAATGGGTTCTCCAGGAACTTCGGCACCCCATACCATGCCAAAACACCTCTAACTTCTTGGTTCCCCTGAATCTCAACACGTAGAGTTTCCAAATCTCATTATCACCATGACACCTTTATCTCTGCCATACCTGCATCATACCATTATTTTGTTTCAGTTTAGAGTCAAAGGCACACATCGTTGGTTCAAAGCTTCAACTCAATAGATACCTCCCATCCTTCTTTAGCTCTTAGTCTAGAACATAGTTTTCTCCCTCAAAATTGTGTTGGATGCATTTATTGGCTGATATTTTACATTCTAGAATGTAGAATAGGGCCCAAAAATTGTGCTTTGGTTGTGAGGAAGAGCAGGCATTTCTCGCAGTGAACTAAAGCCCTAATATGGAAATCCAATCCACCAAAATTGATGAGTAAGGTTAGGCCGCCTACCTACAACTTGTAGATCCTGATTCTGATGGTTGGTTTGTCCACTATGATCTCCGTAAGATTTAGGGCCTTCTCCTCCTCTCCTAATTATCCAACCCTAGTTTTTCCATCACCCATTGCGACCAAACCATAGCTCGGTTTGACGAACCGTCAATACTATTGGAAATCTCTCACTGAGTTCTACAATGGTTCTCCCTTTGTTTTTGGTAATGTGACACTTCACTAGGAAGCCATTTTTTCCCTGAGGTCTCACTTTTTCGCCTATTAAAATAAAATTTATTCATTTGAGTGACCTATACTTCGATACCACTTTACCCATGCATTGGTCGACTCATGTGTCAATTTTCGTCATGAGTAACCATAATTTCCTCAAGATTTTTATGGTCACCCTCGGGCCTCCCCATGTGGAAGCATCATTGAGTTCCCCTTTTTCAGAGCATCAAAGATGAGTTACCCTTGCATCTATTGAGTTAGTTTCGAGTCCCGTTGAATCCAATTACAATTTCCTATGCATATTTTTGTTCCATTCATCCCACTTTGCTCATATTTGGCCTCCAGCTACATTGCTACATCTTTGAAAATCCCCTGTCTGAGTACTTGACCATCCCCTCTAGAATCGAGTCATTCGCTACCAGGTCAACCATGCATATTATGATCTGACAAGAGAAGTTGTCAATCCACCACTCATCTTGTTTCCTTCCATCATCATCCCTAGTGTTATTCCATCAGTCACTTTACTATGATCCCTAGTGCCTTTGTTGATGATTTCTCATTGCCTTAAATCTAGTGGGCCCTTTTCTGTCAACTTCAACACTTTTTTTCCAGAAGTGTGATCTAAAGGGCGGTGTACATTTGTTCCATCCTTCATCTTTGTTTGATACCTTAGATCAAGCAAATGTAATCATCATTTCCCTTTGACTTGGTCTTTTCTCACATGCTCGATGCTATCTGAATATCCCCTACGATTAAGAATCATAAACTTGATGGTTCGATGATCCAGAGGATTGTACCAGTGATTCCCAGGTGTGTATGAAATGTTCCAAACCTCATGAGGTGGTGGCCCTTCAAGTATCCCCCCACATGCCCGAATTTATATAGATATTGCTCCAACCTCAGATGCAGCATTGTAGATGTGATGCGTTCGATTTCAACCACTTGCAGTTCCCACATCAAGCATGTCTCCTATTAAGTTTTCATAGGGCTATATTGTTCTTTGGTTTAATAATTGGATTTCTTCATTAATACATTAATTTCACCCAATATCATCATTACATTATTCATATCTACACCATTATTCATAAGCATATGCAATTATATAGAAAGAACAACATCTTCATCATCAATGTAATTAATCATAAAGGAACAATAGAAGAAAAGCATGCACACACATAGAGACACCAAGATTGGTCTGAGAACAGGGAAAAACACACTATGGGGAAACCCTTGCAAATATTCTTCTTCTTAGTTTGTCATCAAATGATTCAGCAAAAGAAAGTACAATGATCCATAAATTTATCTAAGTAAAAAAAACTATAATAGACATGAAACAAATCTAATCATACTTATAATTAAAACCTTAATCCTAAGGACTGAAGTGTGTTGCCACTAACTGTAAACAAATGTTGGATACTACTGAACATTGTTGTCACTGAGTAGAATCTTTGGAATAAAAAATTACCATCCATGAGTCCTACACACAAGGAGGAGGAGCTATGTGAGCATCTATAGCAGATCTAGATGCTCTCTGCATAACTAGATGACTATGTTCAAAAAAAAATTGGACACTCTCAGGTGAACTAGTTGAGGGAGTTGAGAACATATATGCACATTCGCAGGTGAACTAGATGAGGGTGTCTGGGGTCAAACATACCTAGACCTGCTTCAAGTCTTGGACGCTCTCATAAGCCTATTGTATGAGCACCTATGGAAGCCCAAACGATCTTAGGACCACTTTGTGTGAGCATCTGGGGACTAATACAACTTGATCTATCTCTAAAGCCCTGGACGCTCCAATAACCCATTGTGCAAGCATTCAAGGCTCATTTGATGCTCCCATAACAAATTGTGAGAATGTACAGGGACTAAAATGTCCAATTATGTGTCATCGTCCGAGATCTAGAAAACCCTAGATTAGTGCAAGCTTCAACCCTGAGATTTCAGACCCCTGTGCGAACTTTCCTCTAACAGACCAATGTGAACCAAGACAATAAGAGAAGAAAAGATGTCTTGATCAATGTGTCCAAATGAGCTTAAGGTATCTTCTATTTAAAGGCTTTCACGAGGGTCCACTTGGGGTTGAGGCCGACCTAAGCAGTTACATATGTGGTTAGGGTCGACCCTTTCCATAATACTTGTATGAATAAAAAATTCAAAACTCAACTTCTTCTTGACCAAATTGGGTGATTTTTAGGTCAATTTTGGCCCTCTCAAAAAGAGGAATCTAATGAAATCATTATCTTCATAATTTGAGTTTTCAAAGGTGGAATTTGACTGCAGTTGCAAAAATTAACACTCCCTCTCAACTGGGGATAATTCCACCTACTAATATCCATCCATCAATCAATATGCCATTCTAAAATATTCAAGTGTTATCACGTATCATAATTGATCATCTATGTCATGTAGTAATCATGCCATGTTCATCTCAAGTGTCTCATCATCACAAATCATCATTGTACATCTCGATCTACCCT
Source organism: Pinus taeda (assembly GCA_000404065.3). Taxonomy (NCBI): domain Eukaryota; kingdom Viridiplantae; phylum Streptophyta; class Pinopsida; order Pinales; family Pinaceae; genus Pinus; species Pinus taeda. The sequence continues at coordinate 15,389 of APFE031262365.1, forward strand.
TTTCTTATTCCTGCTTATCTATTGATTTTTCTTGCTCATATGTTGAACATTATCAGATCTAGAAGAAGAAGAATTTGTTACCGAAGGGGATCTCAAGATACCTCCCTCTATCCATCATCCTGCTACCTAGAATCTCTATCAACAGGATGCTATCTAGAATATCATCATTGATCGTCATCAGAGGGAATATCATTAGGGAGAACTTCTCAACCTGGAACCACATCGAGGAGCATATATTGACCTGTAATCTCATGGGGGAGTTATACATATACAACCCCATATCTAGAAATAGGATATACAAACACAAAGGGGAGCATATCTTGGCCCTGGGATCTCATCAGGGAGCTCAACCTCAACCTGGAATCACATAGGGTTATCTCAACCCATCCTATTGCCTATTGATCTTCCCATAGATGACCCTGAATAGTCATGTGATAGAACGCTTGCATCATAATTGACTTGGGTTGTACACCCCAAGTACACTCTCAAATCGTTGGCCAAACAAGGAGCAACATTCCCTACAAGATTGAATGATTGTGGGTATGATGCCAACTAGGTTATACTCTTCAAAGACCAAGTAGGGGAGAAACATTGTCTGACCCTATGAAGATAAGGGAGCAACTTTCTCCAATCCTATGGGTAACATATAGGGATAATTCCCTATTTTCTAGAGTTCCCTCAACCCTAGGAGCCCTTCATCTCAATTCCTCACTTTGGGAGCTTAGATCGAGAGGAAGAGTTGGCTTAGTGTCCTCGATCAACGCTACTCTCATCATACTCAAATCTGGTATCAACTTGTCTCAATAGAATCTATTTCCTGTTCCTATAGGACATCAAATAAAAAATCATGCCGGAACATAAATAATCATATAAATCACAAAAGGATACCATAATCATCCTCCCTCTCAAGGAGGTGCCAACTACAAGCCTGAGCTTGTTTCGAACAACTGCATTGTCTCAATATATGAGAGTATCTTGGTCCCAACTATAAATATGGGACTTTATGCTTATCAGATCACAATGTATTTGTGATATCCAAATCATGCTCAAACATCTCTCTAAGGGGCTTCTTCGTCCTGCCTCACAACTAGTCATGCCAACAACATCAAACTCATCCCCAATCGTACTATGGACCTCTCATCCAAGATATCATGGAATATCTAAAGAAACATCCAAATGTGCTTATCAACAATAATCTCAAATATTAGCAATACATCCATGCATACACATACCATAGGAGAAAGATCTCATTCTAAAAAATAGAACACCATGTGTAGATATTTCAAAACATACTTGGTGGAAACTCTATATGAATGAAGAAATTATATCATGAATTTATCCAGGTTCTATGCACATCATATATATACAGATGGATGTTCAAAATGGAACATCAATTCTTCAAACGATTATCGGATGCAATAGCAATTTCAACAACATCTTTGGACTTATAAATATAGTATCCAAGGATTTTCATTTTCATTATACAAAAACATTTTCCAATAAATTTTCAATATGGAATTTCTTTCCCAAAATTCTAGAAATTGATTCATCATGCCATGATACATCATTTCAGGCTTCAGAAGCCATCTCCCTATGATTTAGATCACTAGAGGCTCATCATGTATCAAGAGTAGACCATTACTATGTAAAACCAAAACCATAATCAATATAAAAGCCATACCTTGGAATTCATCATCCTCACTTCATCAGATAACTATCAAATATATACATATTTGGATTAGGGAGCTTGCTTCTTACAATTCTCTAAAAATAATGCCTTGCTAAGCCAACATAATCAACCTTACATAAATAAATGTTGTACCATCACATCAACAGATTCAGCTCATCGGAATTTAGAAGCCAGATCACTACCTTATCAAAGTCATCATTGTCATAGTATCAATACTTTCAACCAAGATATAGGGAGAGCTCATATCAAGTCATGAATTTATTTATTATCATGCCAACAAGTTGAAATATTCCATGCAATATCAATCTGAGACTTCATGAATTCATTCTCATAATACAAGTCATTTTGTCACTAGGTGCAAATACATACATCAAGGATGAGTTATGCAAGTTTATTTTTCATGTTGAATCAAAACTATCAATACCTCAACCATTGTGATATGAACAAGTAGGCCAATTTACAAATACCCACATAAGTCATTATGCCCACACATAGACATCAGGGCAAATCAACAATCATCAAATCAGATCATTAGACAACAGGTCAAGTCCAAATTTGCTATCATGGAGAGATATATAATCAAATCATAACTCAATCATCAATTCAAAGTTATTTTCAAGCACCGTGACAAAACATTGCTCATCTATATCAATTATCCAAATCATGCCAGCCTCTTGTAGAAAAAACATAGTGACATATCTAAATGTATGTCCTGATCACTTACAAACATAAGTTTAGTCTCCATGATCATGTTATGGAAAATATTCAAGATTTACTGCTTACAAATCTTGCTATTTGCAACACATATGTGGAACTAACATCTTTCAGGTGACCATTCGATGCATAATGCTTCATTTTAATATGATCAACAATTTAACACAACAACTTCTGAAACCACATTATAGAGGCAAAATATGTCAGAAACATCTTGATTCAGAGTTTAGACAGCTTCACAAAGATTTAGATGATGGTCAGTTGTAATCAAACCTCTAGGCGCTCCCTTCAAGTTAGCATTGGAGTGTCTTTAGATGTCTGGATGCTATCTAGGCTGTAGCATGCATACATCTAGGGACGAGATCTCCTAGATTTGTGACTGCATCCAGAGCAAAACCCTAATTTTTGTAGGGGATTCAGATCTAAGACTCTGCTACAGATCAATACTGTCATATGCAAATAAATCATATTTCAATAGTACAAAATGCAAAAAGTGGGTTGCGAAGAGATTCTCCCTTTGGCTGGGGATCTACTTCATTTATCTTCTTTCATGTCATCAACTTGTCTTTACTAGAGTCATGCAACAACAGATCTATTAGATCATAAACATATATCTATCATGGCTATCAACATCATGACATCAATCTTTCATCAAAGGTTATACTCAAAACAACATATAGATACAACATCATATCTCAAATATTATGAACACAATAGCACTTTCTATCATGTCACTTCAACAAGTTACGACATCCAGTTTAACCATATGCCATCAAGACAAGGCCACATGTAGTAAGAGATCTAGAATATCAATCTCATAGTTATACCTCTAACAACAAGGTTATCATGATTATCATGATCAATAAGATCAAGTAATGTCATTCAATAAATCTTTATCAAAACAAAAAGAGTGTCAATATCTCTTTCCATATGCTTTCATCATGCTTATCACAAGCATTGCCAGCAGACTCATGTATAGGAGTAAATGAGCTATCCTTATATATGAAATCCATCATGACAAGTATCAAGAGTATCATTTACTAGAGTCAAGGTGCTATCCTTCTTTATAGGATCAAGATATCCAACAGATAGATCATAGATGTTAGCCAAACATAAAGTGTATAAATGTATCAATAGTAGATAGCCTCATAGAATTCAAGAAGATCAAAATTTTCAACACCAAGTGCATCATTTCGTCATAGGAAACATACATCCAAGTCACTTTCATATGCATGTATGATCCATTAAATAAAGGGACATTCTCATCATACCTTACATCTTACTGAGCCAATAGAGGAAATATACCACACATACCTTGTGGTATTACCTATGCACCTTTTTCATTAGACATAGGCTGCTTGAAGAACTTTGTCATATTTCCATCAACTACCACTTTATCTCTTTCCAAATCTGCATCTCAAAATGATCCTCAAGAAGGATCTACTCATCACATCTCATCAAAGAGGTTAGAAACATACATATACTCAAATACATATGTAAGAAGTACAAGCAATAAACATAATCATTAGATATATAAGTCTAATAAGTAAGAAGCATTAGAAGTCAAGAAATATGTATCATCAAGGAGAGGTGATCCTCTCCCTCTTGAACCAACCATCAATGACCATGGTCCATATACCAATGTTTCCTTCAAGTATCCAACCAGTTCTGCTAGGTATTATCCCATCTAGGGTTTCATCAAATCTTTGTTGAGTTCTTGAGCATCTTCTCATTGACTGGCTAGGTTCCTATCCCATTAAAGTTTTGTCTCCAATCCGAACCTCATAGAATCCATCAAACGCTAATAATCAAGTTTCCTAGGGTTTTTTCAAACCTTATAATTATTTTAGGTCTCCACCGTCCTCTTATTTCTTCCATCAATGGTGTCATCCTCAAGGTGATCTCCATGGCTTTTCTTCAGCCCAGCTCTGATACCATGTTAATTTTTCATAGGGCTACATTTTTCTTTGCTTTGATAATTTCATTTCTTAATTAATACATTAAGTTCACCCCATATCATCATTACATTATCCAGATCTACACCATTATTCATCATCATATGCAATTATATATAAAGAACAACATCATCATCATCAATGCAATAGAACATAAAGGAACAATAAAAGAAAAACATGCATGCACATAGAGACACCGGGATTGTTTCGAGACCAGGGAAAAACCCACTATGGGGAAAACCCTTGCAAATATTCTTCTTATTAGATCATCATCAAATGATTTAGCAAAAGAGAGTACAATGATCCATACATTTATCTATGCAACAAAACAACTATAATATCCAATAAATAGACCTAATCATGCTTATAATCAAAACCCTGATTCTAAGGACTGAAGTGTGTTGTCACTGACTATAGACAACCGCTGGATATTGTTGAACATTGTTTTCACTTATTAGAGTCTTCGAAATATAGAAATATCATCCATGAGTCCCAAACATAGGGAGGAGGAGTTGTACGAGTGTCCATAGCATATATGAACACTCTTTGCATAACTGGATGACTGTGTCCAAAACCGATTGAGACACTCTCAGGTGAACTGGATGAGGGCGTCTAGAACAAGTCTGGACGCTCTCAAGTGAAACAGATGAGGGCATCTAGGGTCAAACATACTAAAAAATTATTCAATATCTAGACCCTTTAAAAAGGTTATTGTAGGAGTGTCTATGGCAACCCGGACGCTCTTAGGACCACTCTGTGTGAGCATCCAAAGACTAATACAACCTGATCTATCTCTGAAGCCTTGGACTCTTTCATAACCCACTATGCTAGCATTCAAGGCTCCCCGAGTGCTCCCATAACATACTTTTCCAATGTACAGGGACCAAAATGTCCAATTTTGTGTCAGCATTCAAGATCTAGAAAACACTACATCAGTGCAAGCTTTGACCCTAAGATTTTAGACCCTTATGTGAAATTTCCTCCGAAAAACCTGTCCGAACAAAGACAATACGAGAAGAGAATATGGATTGATAAATGTGTCCAAATGATTTTAATTTATCTTATATTTATAGGCTTTCATGAGGGTCCAATTGGGGTTAGGGTTGACCTAAGCAGTTACACATGTGGTTAGAGCTGACCCATTCCATAATACATGTATGAATAAAATAATGCAAAACTCAACTTCTGCTTGATCAAATTGGGTGATCTTTAGGTTGATTTCAGTCCTCACAAAAAGAGGAATATAATGAAATAATTATCTTAGTCATTTGAGTTGTCTAAGGTGGAATTTGATTATAGTTGAAAAAATTAACATCTCCTTCAGATGATCCATTCATATCTTCAAAGCCCTTTCATATTCAGCTGGGCTTCTTTGGTTGTGATCCCCCCTCACCATGTCACCTTGAGGGGAATTATGTCTCATGTACTCAGATGTTATTGTCTTAAATCTTGGCCTATGCCTTTCCAGGCACATTATCTACATAAGATTCATTGTATTATTTTATGGCCCACTTATGCCAACATATCATGTATCATATACTTTGCAGCTCAACCCCACATTGTTGGGCTCACAAATATTCTTTGTACTCAGCTATCTCGGCAGGTATGGATATGCCTCTCCTACCTGATTTGAGATCATGTACTCCAAAACAAAAGGAGAATTATATCAATTTAGTAGGCCTCACTCGCTCCATCCCTTTGTCCTTCCTTGTATTGCTTAAGTTGTATCTCTCTCTCTGACTCCCCTTTGGCGTCTCGTGGAAGTGTAACCTACAACGTATTTTTGTCATACAATTTTCTCCTAAAACTCATACATTGGGGGGAATATGTTCTCACCAAAAAATAATCACCTATCCATTTCTAACTAGGCGGATCGAAATACACCATGTAGGATTAAGTTTACCATAGTAAAATCACTTTCACCATGGGAAATAGTTTAGTAAATCATTTTTATTAAATTATTTCTGATTAAAATTAAAAACCCCATGAAAATAATTGAATAAATCACTACTTATTTAATTTTCTCTAGGAATAATTATTAAATTAGTATTTGATAATTATTCCTTGTCACATTTGACTAAATTGCCTAGGAATAATAAAATAAATCATTATTTATTTGTGATTCCTTAATTCTATTATTAGAATAATTGTTAAATCACTATTTAATAATTATTTCAATTTCACACCATTCTTAATCCTCATGAAATAATTAATAGATCATTCTATTTACTAACTATTTCTAAATAAAGATATTTGACCATTTTAAATATATTTTCACTCTAAAAAAATAATAAGTATTCCTAACGGTTAGATCTTGATTTGGTCAATATTATTTTATTATTCTCAATTTTTGAAATCAACCCAATACTTTGTTATAAATAAGAGGGTTTTCTATTCATTCTTCAACATGATCATTATCATCATCACCATTATTTGCATTTGAGCTCCCACTTGGGTTTTACACATTGTTTTGGTGTTTTCACATATTGAGAAAGAGAATCAATTAGTGAAGCATCAAGGAAATCAAAGGACCCATCCAATGGAGGGGGATTTGCATACGCTTTTGTAGATCTCCTTCACGAGGTGTTATCAATAAAGATTATCATTCATTTAAAATTTGTCGACCCTTGTTTTTTGTTCAGTTTTGCTTAAGAAAACATACTTAATTTCTATATTTTCCATCCATTTGCCATCACATACACCTCGTTTTGATGTATTTATGCATATTCAGGGATATAAATTTAATTCTGCAATTTTTAGATGTTTTTGTGAAAATTGAATTTCAAGTGCATTTTTGGACAGAACCAAAAATTCCATAATGGCTACATGGATGTCATATTTGCATAAACTTGGGCACGAGATGAATACATTTCTAGAAAGCTTGGGAACTAGGATTGAACTAACTCCTATTGGTTCGGTCAAACCAAGCTTAAACAAGCCTGGTCAAAGTTGGTCAAACAAGACCAGTCATTCAGGAAATCCCTAGGAAATAAGGCAATTTTATGATTTCATGGGATTTTCCATATTTTTAGTGATAGGACGGATGAGTTCAATTTGGATAGGTTGGATATGGATAGATATAGTTTTTAGAGATATTTTAGATCAATTTGTTTCATATTCTTCTATTTAAGCCAAAACATTTAAGGCTTATGGTATGTAGAATTTGTATAATTTTATATTGAGACATCTGAATACTTTGAGTCAATTTGAGGAACCTGTTCTACCTTCATTTTGTTGTTCAATGGTGTGGATGATTGATTGAGTTTGTAGTTGTTGATAATCTCTTCAAGTGTGCAAGGCAAGGGTGGAGGGCCCCCACTCCAAGCTAAGTACACTTCATGGTTAATATAGCTTGATTTTCATAGACTAGTTTTGCTTCATATTTGCTTACTTGATTTCATGTATGATGATTTATGTTTGCTGATGAATCTTGGTTTATTTATCATCTTTATATGAAGGGACAACCCATTGTTCAATTTGAACCCTCTGTTGGCTTAGTGGGGCCTGACCTAGGTTCGGAAGTCGGAAGCCAAGCAAATCCCGGTACTACTGGCCCTTTCGGCAATAGTCCGTGGAGCGTGGAATGAGGTCTCACCCGAAGTAGTATGGGAGGGTGCTAGAACTAGGTTTCCACACCTTGGGGATGTCTGAAATGTGGTGATTGGTATGCGATCCAACCTTCGCACTTACTGTGCTACGCACACCTATAGGCGCCCCGCGCCTTGTGTTACTGTCTTCGCGCAAATCTAGTCGCAGCGTGACCCGGGTTATTTACCCTAATCTTCCCTAATTAGTCTTTGTTAGCCAATTACTTAGATTAAATTCACATATAAGCATTCATATACGTAATTATCACTTGCGCACAGTAAATAAAATAGTAAAGTAACGCATAACATCAACATACAGATTCAAGAATAGGTGCACATAATAAACTTCTCTTTATTAGCTTTCAAATCCAAGTACAATCCACTTATAGACCTGACTCCACCCTACGCACTCAGCTGCAGGGGTCCTTGCACTCAACTGCAGACTCTACTAGGCCTATGCGCACTCAACTGGGGACTCTACTAGGCTTATGTGCACTCAGCTGCAGAGCCTCTACTTGCTACTATGACCCAATACACTTTAGTTCCACTTCTATCCTCTAACCATGCCTTCTCATCTGTCTATTAATTTCTTCCTTGCCAAAAAATTAACTTTACACTTAGAGTCTCGCTCTATTTATACAATCCCATGGTCCGCGGACCTTGGGTAGGCTAACACAACTTTACATTATTTTGCAATTCTTAGGGTGGACAACCCTATGACTCATCCTAGATTTTCGTGCTCCATGTCTGTACTTTGGGAAGCCTTTACATTACATTGACCAAAACTCAGACTTTAAGCCACAAAACCTATTGCTGGGGATCCCATGCCCAACAGGCCCCCAACACAATCATCGTGACTCATCCCAAGTCACTGTGTGGTGATCCTGGCACGGAGACCTTCCAATTGTGTTTGGGTTGCACGAAGGTCTGCAGCACATTGCTCTACCGTCTGTTGGATCTGCTTTACTCACTCGACCGAATACTCATTGTCAAGGTCAAATCCCTGTCTTAAAGCATGCATCGCTTTCATCTATGCGAGTTTTCATTCAATGTCGGCCGTGATGAGGAAGGCCTCATCAATCCAGGGCTAGATGCGTGCTTTAAGTACTGCCTCTTTTTGGCATGCAACATCCACTTGTTCCTTCAATGCCTTCGCCTGTTGTAGCTTCATGAGCCACTGGGTTAGGACCACTGTCTGCACCATCCCGCACACACTACCATATTGCATTTGAAGCTCTTGTGCCTCTGTTTCCAAGCACTCTATGGTGGGGTCCTCATGTAGGGAAGTGAGGACCGTGAAGGATTCTTCCAACATCGTTGTACAAGTCTGCATTGCCTATCCTATTTACTCCAGCCCCTTTTGGATAGTGTCAGCACGTTGTTCCCGAACTTCCGGGGGCATGGATGGATGCACCTTTAATCAAGTTCCACAATCTGAAGGTTGAGGTCCAATCAGATCCTCCTTGCTTCCTCCTTTGCCTCGTGGAATCCACTGGCCAATTTGTGAATCCGCACTCCTATTGGTAGGTCTGTCGCAATTTCTAGCTTTGGGGCACGGCGACATGCTTCCTCTACTATCTTCTGTACCTGCTAATTCTGCGCCAACGCTTCATCATGTTGTAGGCTAAGCTGCTCGATGTTGATTCGTTGTTCACTGAGCATTTTCACTAAGCATCCTTCCCTAGCACGAAGTTCTGTTGTCGCTCTGTCCTGCAGCTAGTATAATATATCCTGTGGAAGGGTAGCCAAGTTTAGGCCAAGTCCCTTGATCCTGCCTACCACGGCTCTGTCCTCCATTCTATCTACTGTCAGTGTGATGGTGTTAGTCATTTTGGCCCGCAGCAACTGCTCTGATGCCGATGTACCTGCAGCACCATAGACTGCTACCATTCCTTCCTATGGGGGTCACACCTGAAGTTGTTGCAGCTACGCCTTGAGGGCCCCCAACACATTCAGCTGCTCTATCATTTCTTCCTAGAGTGCTTACCTCGTGCCCTCATGAACTTTGTCGCCGATGTCGTATAGGTCACCCTCTGTCAACGTAATAGGTTCACCATCCAGTTTGGAAGCCTTGGTTTTCTTTTGTGGCCTTGTTCGTTCCATACCGCATGGTTGTTCCAGTTGTGTAGATATCATGCTTGAGTTCATGCCTTCCGTCGTGTCTTCTGTCCCCTGTCTTGTGGTCAAGTCCAGGCCTCTTTCCTCCTGTGTCGTGGTGGCCCTGGTCATCGGTGCTGCTGCTGCCTTTTCAACGGCCTTCGTCTGCTCTGTGACTGCCTTCGCTACCTCGTAGGAATCCCTTACTTCCTTGGTCAACTGCTCGTTATGCTTCTGTTGTGCCAACAACTTAGTGGAATCCTTCTGTTTTTGTGTCTTTGTCTCATCATGCATCGCCAGATCTGGGGTGTGCCACTCGGGTGGCCATGAGTTGAGCACAGCGAAAATAGCGTCATCAATCACGATGAAAGGGAGTTTGGTCTAGTTCTACTCTGGATCCTTTCGCGCCTTGATATACACATTGTGCATATCCACCTTAAAGTATGTGAAGCTCCATAGACTGTTGTACACCATGGGGATAGGCGTGGCCTTTTATTGATCCACATCTGGACGCTTGCTTCCATGAGTATCCAGAGGATCTTGGTCTCGCGGATTCGTGTGGCATCCTTTGTCACCCAAAGCGACGTGTACTTTGTCGCCTCTAGTATGTCCTGCTTAAGAGGAGGAAACTGCCTGTCCTCAGGCAGCTCCCCTGCAACCAACAAGATGGATAAGAGAAACCATGCCCAATGGAAGGTCTTACGCTTCTCCTGGGTCTCCTTGCAGTTTGTCAGAAACTCTTCGCGGAGGAATTGCGCCCAGTTGAACTGTACCCCCTCTGCGCATTGTTCTTCCAATGCGACAACCGTCACTAGTACCCCATTGCTATGGCATTTTCTCATCACCTTCACAGCCAGCAACTGGGTTGCTACGTGCATTCCTTTGTCTTGAATGTTATTGATTATGTAGCCTCTCTGCTTCTTTTCCAACTTATATTTCTTCTTCATGGCCTCTTCGAGTGCCAAATATCCACTTATGCCAGCTATTTTTGCGGGGTCCCTTCTCGTACAGGGAAGCTGAGAAATCCTATGAATAAGCTCTATCGTGATAGGAATAAGCTCCTCCAACCACAAGTACCCATCGTGCACCAGGTAAAGCAGTTGCCTAATGACAAAGATCGTGATTGCTGCCCAGTGAAAGTGTGGAATCTATAGTAGGTGGAGTAGCCCAGCCTCCTCCACACCGCGCAACCATTTCTGCGACTTTAGTGCTGTAAATGACCCCTCCTTGCTCTGTTTCATGAGTTGGTTGGTATCCAAATGTGGGAAATTTTCGCTGTCCGCGAGGTCCCAATCTTCAAATTTCATCATGGGCACGCGGCCCAGAACTGATCCTTCAAACAAAATTCCATCTAGGAGAAGCAGGGTTTGGAGTGCACTCTTAACAACATCCAAATCTTTGGGTACTTTTACTCTCCCTTTCCATGGAGGGACATACTTGGGCAGTTTTTCTGTTGTGCGCACTGGCTGAATGTCTTCCTCCATTTCTTCATCTGCCTCAATTTCTTCAAATGAACGCTTGGAGATCCTCCTCATCATCTGTATCAAGATTAATAGTCTTTCCCTTGTCTTCCATAGACATTTTACTGAAACACGGATTTCGCGAAGACATACAGACTAGTCCTGCTACTTGTGGATCCTTTTTGGGCCTTGGCGTCCGGGGCGATTTAGGAATTTCCAGTGCATCCTCCACCAACAGCGTAGGGCTCTGCGTGGCTCCCTCGGTTGTTGAAATCATTTTGTTCAGGAAATCCTATGTCTCCTTTAGCAATGTCTCAAACACTGAACTTGCTCTCAAAGCCTCCAAATTCATCAGGTCCATACCCAATTGGTAGCGCAACAAATGGATTCTCAAAATGCCAAGGGTTGTTCGGTGGAGAGCCACCTGTTATTTATAGGCCTTTTTGAATTAAAATTCGATTGTTCCCCCATTATTCGGCTCATTAATGCGATATTGGCGGTAGATCGTCCCAAATCTAGTTCTGACTTCGTGTCTTAATTTCCCACCGCCCACTCTTCGTTGCCTTAAATTGGACATCTTGTAATGAACAGTGATACCAACGATCACTTCCCAGCCTACCTGTGCGGCACAACCCCCTATGCCTGGACACGACCCATGTGACATACTAATCCTGCGCACAGCCTCCTTATCGTGCATCTCCCATACAAACTCTTTTATAGTCCTGCACTCTCTTTCAACTGCTTTGAGCGTTGAGACTATGCTTCCTACGAATAGTTAAGTGATCACGCCACCTGTGTGAGGCTTCAATTCATCTTCTAACCCGGTCCACAGGCCCTCCTCAGTTACCCTTGTGCCAGTCAGTGCCTCACGTTCTTCCTTATTCAGTGCGCTCCCCTAGTTACTTTGTCTGATAAAGTGTGGTCAAAGCCATGGTAGCAGAGCCAGAAATTCTCGGTGATAATCTTTTAATGCAGTGGTATGGCTACCCATATCTTATCCTATCATTCTATCGACGTGACATGCTTGCGCGATTTTGGTTTCCATTTTTTTCATTTCCGCATCCATTAACATGCTTTTCTGCCTCAATCGTACCTGATCTTCTTCGAGTTTGCGAAGCTCAAGGTTTCCTCTCTGAATGGCTTCCTGAATCTGCATATGTTCGTCCTCATGCGGCTACATAATTCCTTCGTCCTAGTCCTCACGTGCTATCCCAATTGTGGGAGCTATTGCATGAGGATTCCTTTCCCCCAAAACTAAGGCCTCAACTCTTTCATGAACACCATTATTCTAAGATAAATTCATAACATCCATCAAAAGATAGTAATATCATCATACATAATAATTCTCCATCAAAAAAATTTCGATAATTTTCAATATATACATAAAATAACAAGATAAAAATGATAATATCATCATCATATTTAATAAAATCAAATAAAATTCAATGTATCATTACCAAATAAAAATGTTTCATAGATATCATTATGTTAAGGTAAATTCACAACATCCATAAAAAGATAGGAATCTCATCATACACAATAATTCTTCATTAAAAAAATGTAAACAATTTTCAACATATTCATAAGGTAACAAGATGGTACCAATAATATCATCATCATTATTTGAATAAACTAAAATTCAAATGTATGATTACCATATTAAGACATCCCAACTAAATATAAAAAATAATGCATGGCTAGCTAGCACCATGAAAATCATAGTCAAGATCATCCTCATGATCATTTCCATGATCATCATCCTGACAATCTTGATAATATCATCCACATAATCATCACCAACACCATCTCCATCCTCATCATCATCATCTCTGATATATGATGTAATATAAACATAGGTTGTATCATCATATTCATGTTCATTACCTATAGCGCTCTTTAAAAAAATCAATATTACATGTTAGAACTAATTCTATAGCACAATGCATATTTTATTACAATTCTAACCATAAAATGAGGTAGGACATAATAAAATTTAATAGTACTAAAAAATAAAATGAAAATATGGTTTAAGATATATTGGAGATCCAACTAAGATTACACTTGTAATTCACATTAAGTAGTAGAAGCATTTTTTAATGCATATGAAGTAGGTACCCATTTGTTCTTCATATTATATTGTGAATGTTTCTTATGATATCCATGCACAATTTTTAAATTAATGTTTAATGGAAGCTTTATTTCAAATTACAATTGTAATTCAAATTAGAAATAGAAGAAATTTTATGGTGAGTGGAATGAATGGTGGGAAACACTTTGTTGGCATTATGTTTCTGGTATGGTTATATGTTACAGATGTTGTACTTGATGGAAACACCCATGGCATGGCTCTCAATATGATGAGAATTAAGAAGTATGCAGG